>MU225685.1:8091085-8107246 GCA_018584345.1 Thuja plicata | reverse complement strand
CTTATTAACAATCTTAAACCTTCTTTTCAAATCTTCTTCATCAATCATATCCTCTATCAACAAAACATCAAAAATCATAATCCTTATTTTCAAATTTTCTTCATAAATCATATTCCCTAGCATAAAAACTTTAGCAGTCAGATAGTGATGTAAAACAAAAGATGGTTGGTATTAGCATTGACAACACAAACCATAATGCTAACAATCCCCACATTTGTGATTGAGGCCAACACCAATTATCTCTTCATCATTCCTTAATTTTCTTGTCCCTCTTTGACATCAAGGACAAAGGGCAGACCTTTCTTTATATTTTTTCAATAAGTAACCTCTTTCTCTCCTTCTGGTAGAGAGTATTTTTTCTACAAGACCATTCTATAATCATTCACCCTCACTGCTCCCCATGAGAGCATCCATAGCATCAATCTAGGACACAAATGATGAACAATTTTTTTCCACCTAGAAAGATGCATGCCTCTTTTGCTTCTAGTTGGAAAAAGGAGGAGCAATAAAACCTAATTTCAGCCTAAGATACTCAAAAGTATCTATATCCAGAGCATTAGTAAAAATATCTATAATCTGCTCCTTGGTAGCACATGCACCAATTTTACTTCCTTGCTAGTGGCATTCTCTCATTAAATGTGATACTAGATAGAAATATGCTTAGTTCTAGAATGCATCACTAGGTTCTTAGAAATGTTAATAGCACTTGTGTTATCACACATTATTAAAATTTTCTCATCATATAAAATCTCTAGAAGCTTTTCTTGTTGTAGAATATCCCAAGAAAATGCTTTAATCTAATCTAGCATCAAATTTTACCAAATTACCTTCATCTATTTTGACGTAGCATCTGCTTACCAACATTATGAAATATTTGATAGTGGGTGCCAATACAAACCAAAAATCATAAGGATTATTTTTATGGTTACTCTAATATGTACTCTATTGATTATATACACTATTCTATGTACTGCATCCAAGATCCAGTGGACTTTTGATAGATTTACCTCATTCAACATTGTTATTTCCATTTTATCTATAGTTTTGTTCTTCCTTTCAATGGACCCATTTTGTGGAGGAGTCCTTGGAGCAGACAATTTCCTTCTAAACCCATATTTTTCATAAAAGCAATTAAATTCATAGGATCTGAACTTTCCTCTATCAAATCTCATAAACATAATCCTACCATCTACTTGATTATCAACCAAACCTTTTAGAATTTTTAATCTATCTAGAGCCTCAAATCTTTCTTTCAAAAAAGCTACCCATGTCATCCTAGTTAAATCATCAATTAGCAACATGAAATATCTTTCACCATTGAATATCCTCGTCCTAGTTGTTTTGTATGGATCCATGTGTATCAACTCTAAAGGCCTTGTAGTTGAGTACTCTTTCTTCTTATATATGTCTCGGGTTTTTTTTTGTGATCTAGGATTCTCTAAACATGGTGTTAGTAGGTCTAGTAACTCTTGGTATTTCCCTTAAAACATTAGAGGAGTTGATCTTCAACATATTATCAAATTTAGCATGTCCCATACTTTTGTGCGAAATCCAACATTTATTCTTGAAACTCAAGGAGCAATTTCCTCCATTGTACTTTTCAAGATAATAGCTATTTCCATTTCTTATTCTTTTTGCAATAATATTTTGGGATTCATTTCTAATTTTGCATGTCCCAGCAAGCAAAATGACTTGATATCATCTATTTCATAATTAAGTGACACTAAGAAGACTTGGCCTTAATCCTTTTACATATCAAACATCAAAAGCTTAATGTATATTATCAATTAAAATATTTCCTACACTATAGATAGGTGTTTAACCATAGTTAGAAAATGAATATGAGCCTCCATAACTATTTTCAATATGAAAAAATAGCTCTTTGTCTCTGGACATGTGATTTGAGCTTCTAGAATCAATGATCCAAGATCTATATTTTTCTATTGCATGTAGAGCATTCTAATCTCCCAGTTTGACTTTGTCTTCATTCTTTATGACTAGGAATAGTACTTCATCATTGAATCATTTCCTTCTTTTTCTTCTGAAGAATGATATTCTATTGTTCAGTAATTTTTATCTTTATTACCTTGTCTACTATATTTTCCCAAATTTCTATGAACTTCATCCTTTTCATCATCAATTTTATTTCTATCTTTTCTAAATGGACACTTTGTAGCATAGTGTCCTACTCTATCATAATTTAAATATTCAAAAGATCACTTACCTTTGTATTTCTCACATCGGTTGTTTAGTTTCCTAAGAAAGGTGGCTTCATCATACAAGTTAAAATATTCCCCAGTATCTTGAGTATCTTTGAAGGAAACATCCCTCTTCTCACATTGGTTGTACTCTGATTCAGATGACTCAAAATTAGTGACAATTTGTCATATAGTTCTTCCAAGGTATACTTGTACATATCTCCACTCTATTGAATTGCAACCAATAGGATTTTGTAGCTCTTTTTTATTATCCTCATTAACTTTAGTACCACTTCATTATCTTCAAGAACACCTCTGAAGCCTCTAATACAATTGATCACTTACTTTACTTGATGTAGGTAGCCTTGAATATTCTCATCCCTAGATATCTTAAAGATTTCAAATTTTTGCTTCAATTTTTTAAACTTGATATGCTTGATCTTCTTAACTCATTCATAGATACTTGCAAGATTCTCCCATACATAAAATATATAATTATAACCAATAACCTTCACTAATTAAAAATATCCCAAGATACTAGTATTGACATTTCTTATCTTATTATTATTCTTGTGTGTCTTGATCTCTTTTAGAGTACTAAGTGTACATACAATAGTAGGATCATATTTCTTTCTAGTTACATCAAGAACCCCATAAGAGAAAGAGTCGAGATGAGAATCCATCTAGGTCTCCTTTCAAAAGGAATAATTTGTTCTATAAAACTTAGATACCTTAGTAACATATTTGTCAGTCATTTTGGATTGACCTCAAGTGGTTAATCTTCATCAAGAGAAACCTTTCTCTAATACCATTTGTTGAATAAAGTCCAATGTTGAGAGGGTGGTGAAATAAAAAATAAACACACCTGCATATACTCTCGATCATATAACACCATGGTTGTCAGGTTTTTAGCAAGGACCACATCCTCTGCAGTGGAAGCATGACATGTAATCCTGCAACGCATACATGAATGAGATGTCAAACCATCCTCATTCGCATCAGTATCTGCCCTAGAATATATATTTTGGTGGCTGGCACACATATTCTCAATAGGTTGAACATAGAGAAATAGTGCATTTGATGATGATGGATGTGGTGCAGGTGATGATCCATCCTTTGATCCAACTAACTATGTTTCATGTTGAACAATGACATCATTGAATGACGCAGCCGTCTGAAGAGTCTGTAACTCTATAGACTCCTTCAGGGCTACTGGGACTGTGATGTGAACCATGGGTTTAGAAGCTAAAGGTATCGTATGTTGGGGGCTGACCACCCTCTGAGCCTCAGGTCTATCATATACAGAGCCTCTCCCTTTACCCTAGAGCTATTGCATATCAAATTAATTCAGCTTCAAGCCGATGATAAAATCACAATATAACATTCACAAGAGATATAGAGGCATCTCCCAATTTTTACAAGGTGGTTGGTCAAAGACCATATACCACTTATCCCAAAATTTATTATTAATCCCAACCTGGACACACTAATGTGTAGGAAACCTATTTATATTAGCAAGTAGGGTATTATTACTTTTAGGATCAGTGAAAAGAGCATATATGTCATCTTTACTTATGCCCTTTCCTTTTACTTTATCATGTGACAACCCATCAACATAAAATGCACAACATCTTTCCCTAAATTAACCCGATTTGTAACATGTCTAGATACCTCCTTGGAACTATTGGCCATTAATTTTAAGGTTGTCACGACGGATGAGTGGTGCTCACAAGTAGAGGACCTCAAACTATTCACTATCATAGTAATTTGAGTAGTGTTCTATATTAGGAGATTTATAAGATCCTCCTTTGTAGCCTGCACAGGTACTTCTAGAGGACAAAGAGTTTTAGGGTGGTGATGGTTGCTGAGGAGCTATATTTTAAGGATTTTGTTGCTGTGGAGAAGTGGTTTGAGGGATTTTTTGTTCTTTAATTGCAACATTTTGAGGATTTTCTTGTGGTGGTTGTTTAGGAAGAGGTCATTCTTGTCTATTTTGTTGTCAGGGATTCTTTTGGGAATCTGACATAAAATTAATTAAAAAAACTTAAATCAATTAAAAAACCCATAACTCAATTCAAATTCAAATAAAAATAATCAAATTCTTACCTCTTTGATGATATGACATTGTTATAAATTGGTGTAAATGCTAGAAATGAGCTTGGGGCGACCAAGCAAAAAAAACAAATAGTTCTTCATAACCCACACCGGTTATGAAGAACTATTTGTTTTTTTTAAATGAAAGACAGTAGGCTTGATTTCCCTGAGCTGTGTGATTTCAAAATTTAATTTACGTGATTGGGTTACATGAAATTTTATGTTTTTTTCATCATGTGGCCACTTTTTTGTTCAATGACTTAGTGCATTTATCCCACTGCTCTATATTGGTGATATATGTCTACAAGCCCTAGTGTCTTGGAACCAGATTCTAACTCAAGAAGAGAAGAATGAGATGGTCAATGCTCTGGCTAATTTCAATATTAACCAAACCTAGCTTAACAAGAAACTTATAGACCTAGTTTTTTTGTTCTTCATGTGCAACATTTTGAGGGTTTTCTTGTGGTGGTTGTTTAGGAAGAGGTCATTCTTGTCTATTTTGTTGTTAGGGATTCTTTTGAGAATCTGACATAAAATTAATAAAAAAACTAAATCAATTGAAAAACCCTAACTCAATTCAATTTCAAGTAAAAACAATCAAATTGTTACCTCTTTGATGATATGACATTGTTATAAATTGATGTAAATGCTTAAAAGGTTCCAAATAGAGTAAAACACACTTGGGTTCTATGGTATTTGGGAAGGTATGAGCTGCTGTCAAGTCATTTTTAAGGCTAGAAATGAGCTTGGGGCGACCAAGAAAAAAAGTTCTTCATAACCCGCAAAGGTTATCAAGAACTATTTGTTTTTTTAATGCAAGAAAGTAGGCTCGGTTTCCCTGAGCCTTGTGATTTCAAAATTTAATTTACGCGATCGTGTTACATGAAATTATATTTTTTTTTCATCATGTTGCCACTTTTCTGTTCAATGACTTGGTGCATATACCCCACTTCTCTATATTGGCGATATCCATCTACAAGCCCTAGTGTCTTGGAACCATATTCTCACTCAAGAAGAGGAGAATGAGATGGAAAATGCTCTAGCTAATGTCAAGGCTAACCAAACCTAGCTTAACAAGAAACTTCTAGACCTATTTTTTTTGTTCTTCATGTGTAACGATTTTAGGGTTTTCTTGTGGTGGTTTCTTAGGAAGGGGTCATTCTTGTCTATTTTGTTGCCAGTGATTCTTTTGAGAATCTGACATAAAATTAATAAAAAAAACTTAAATCAATTTATAAACCCATAACTCAATTAAAATTTAAATTAAAAAATCAAATTCTTACCTCTTTGATGACATGACATTGTGACAAATTGGTGTAAACGCTTAAAAAATTCCAAATAGAGTAAAACACGCTTGGGTTTTGTTGTATTCAGGAAGGTATGAGCTGTTGTCAAGTCATTTTTAATGCTAGAAATGAGCTTGGCACGACCAAAAAAAATAAAATTTCTTCATAAGTTATAACCCAAACAGTTTATGAAGAACTATTTGTTTTTTTAATGAAGAGTGTAAGCTCGATTTCCCCAAGCCGTGTGATTTCAAATTTCAATTTATGTGATCAGGTTACATGAAATTTTATATTTTTCATCATGTGGCCACTATTCTGCTCAGTGAATTGGTGCATTTACCCAACTGCTCTATATTTATGATATCCATCTATAAGCCCTAGTGTCTTTGAACCAGATTCTCACTCAAGAAGAGAAGAATGAGATGGAAAATGCTCTGGATAATGTCTAGACTAAGAAAATCTAGCTTAACAAGAACCATCTAGACCTGGTGGTCTATAGTAAATAGATGATGGAAATGACCTCTCTCTCCCTTAATACTTTATAGATGGCGTTGGGAAAAGAGGGCTAAACTCAAGAAAAGAGAGGAAATCTTGCAAAGTTACTCTCATATGTGATGGGGCTTCCACAGATGTTAAAATGGATCATCCTCCCAAATGGGCTTCCTTCTTGGACAAGTTGAAGGAGTTGAACAAAGATTAGAAAGGGGTTATGCTACCCCCTGTGTAGTATTTGGTTTTATGTTCCTATGTGCTAGATTTTTTCTTTTCAGTTATGTTGTTGGTATTTTTTTCTACTTTTCTTAAGTTGGTTAATTCACAGCTTGTAAATTCTTTTTTTTTTGCATTTTTGAGACTTGATGTTACTTTAAAATTTGGCTTCGAGCCCTTTCCCAGTTGAATTAATCATAACTTTTACAAACTCACATTAAACTAATAACTATATTTATTATAACATTTAATAAAAAAATTTGGTCATATTCAAAAATAATAATTATCTACATTATTTATATTTATTTAAACACGATAATTTTAGTAATCATGTATTTATTTATATTTTATTTTTATAAATCCCATAGATACATGTATGCATAGGTGGAGAAATAAATAAATTTGAATAAACGCCAAAACTAAAGGTCTTAATTTCTACTTTAATGAATTTTGATGGCTGAAAACTCTCATCTTACTATTCTTACACTGCAAGTTTGTGAATCAAGCACGTATTTCTTCATTAATACACATAAAAAATCTACTTAAGATTGTATGTGGAAAGCTGAAAACTTAATTATTTCTATGCATGATTTTATATTATACATGTCTCAAGTTTTTTTTTTTTTGATCTAGGATTCTCTACACATTGTGTTAGAAGGTCTAGTAACTCTTGGTATTTCCCTTAAAACATTAGAGGAGTTGATCTTCATCATATTATCAACTTTAGCATCTCCCATACTTGTGTGCCAAATACAACATTCATTCTTGGAAGTCAAGGAGCAATTTCCTCCATTGTACTTTTTGACATAATAGCTATTTCCATTTCTTATTCTTTTTGCAATAAGCTTTTTGGATTCATTTATAAGTTTGCATGTTCCACCAAGAAAAATGACATGATATCATCTATTACATAATTAACTGACACTTAGAAGACTTCGTCTTAATCCTTTCACATATCAAACATCAAAAGTTTAATGTTTATTATCAATAAAATATTTCTTACACCATAGATCAGTGTTGAACCATAGTTAGAAAATGAATATGAGCCTCCATAATAGTTTTCAATATGAACAATTAGCTCTGTTTTTCTCTAGGCATGTTATTTGAGCTTCTGGAATAAATGATCCAAGATCTATATTCTTCTATTGCATGTAGAGTGGTCTAATCTCCTGGTTTGACTTTTTCAAGTCATTCTTTATGGCTAGGAATATTACTTCATCATTGAATCATTTCATTATTTTTGTTCTCAAGAATGAGATTCCACTGTGCAGTAATTATTATCTTTATCACCTTGTCTGCTATATTTTCCCAAATTTCTATGAAATTCATCATTTTCATCATCGATTTTATTTCTCTATTTTCTAAATGGACACTTTGTAGGATAGTGTCCTACTCTTCCATAATTAAAATATTCAAATGATAACTTACCTTTGTATTTCTCACATCCTTTCTTTAGCTTCCTAAGAAAGTTGGCTTATTCATATAAGTTAAAATCCTCTCCAGTATCTTGAGTATCTTTGAAGGAAACATCCCTCTTCTCACATTGGTTGTACTCTAATTTAGATGGCTCAAAAGTAGTGATAATTCCATATAGTTCTTCCAAGGTATACTTGTCCATATATCCACTCTGATGAATTGCAATCAATAGGGTTTTGTAGAAATTTTTTATTGTCCACAGTAACTTTAGTACTTCTTCATTATCTTCAAGAACACCTCTGAAGCCTCTAATAGAATTGACCACTTCATTTACTTGATGTAGGTAGCCTTGAATATTCTCATCCCTAAACATCTTCAAGGTTTCAAATTTGTGCTTCAAATTTTGCAACTTGATATGCTTGATCTTCTTATCTCATTCATAAATACTTGAAAGATTCTCCCATACATAAAATATAGAATTATAACAAATAACCTTCACTAATTCAAAATATCCCAAGATACTAGTATTGACATTTCTTATCCTATTATTATTCTCATGTGCCTTGATCTTTTTTTGAGTACGAAGTGTACCTGCAATAGTAGGATCATATTTCTTTCTAGTTACATCAAGAAGCCCTTAAAGAAAAAGAGTCCAGATGAGAATCCATCTAAGTCTCCTTTTAAAAGGCATAATTTGTTCTATCAAACTTAGATACCTTAGTAATTTGTTCATCGGTCATTTTGGATTGACCACAAGTGGTTAAGCTTCATCAAGATAAACCTTTCTCTAATACCAATTTTTGAATACAGTCTAATGAACTAAGAGGGGGGTGAAATAAAAAATAAACACTAATAAACACACCTGCATATGATCTCGATCATATAACACCATGGTTTTCAGGTTGTCAGTGACGGACACATCCGTTGTAGTGGAAGCATGGCATGTAGTCCCACAATGTGTACATGAATGAGATGTCAAACCATCCTCATTCACATTACTATCTACCCAAGAATATATATTTTGGTAGCTGGCACACATATTCTCAATGGGTTGGGTAGAGTCAAATAGTGCATCTGATGATGATGGAGGTGGTGCAGGTGCTGATCCATCCTTTGGTCCAACTAACTGTGTTCAATGCTAAACAATGACATCATTCAATGATGTAGCAGCCAAAAGAGTCTGTAACTCTATAGACTCCTTCATGGCTAGTGTGAATGTGATGTTAACTATGGGTTTAGAAGCTAAAGGTATCCTGTCAGGTGTTGAATACCCTTTGAGCCCCAGTTCTATCCTATACAGAGCCTCTCCCTTTACCCTAGAACTATCGCATGTCAGATTAATTCAGCTTCAAGCCGAGGATAAACTCACAATATACAACTCACAAGAAATATAGAGGCATCTCCCAATTGTTACAATGTGGTTGGTCAAACACCATATACCACTTATCCCAAAATTTATTTTTAATCCCAACCTAGACATACCAATGTGTAGGAAACCTATTTATATTAGTAAGTAGGGTGTTATTAGTTTTAGGATCGGTGAAAAGAGCATATATGTCATCTTTACTTATGCCCTTTCTTTTCACCTCATCATATGACAACCCATCAACAGAAAATGCATCACATCTATCCCTAAATGAACCCCATTTTGTAACATGTCTAGATACCTCCCTGGAACTATTGGACATTAATTTTAAGGTTGTCGCGAGGGATGAGTGGTGCTCACGAGTAGAGGACTTCAACCTATTCACTATCATAGTAATTTGAGTTGTGTTCTATATTAGGAGATTTATAAGATCCTCCTTTGTAGCCTGTACAAGTTCTACTAGAGGACACCAAGGGTTTTGGGGTGGCGATGGCTATTGAGGAGCGATATTTTGAGGGTTTTATTATTTTGGAGAAGTAGTTTGAGGGTTTTTTGTTCTGCATGTGAAAAGTTTTGAGGGTTTTCTTGTGGTGGTTATTTAGGAAGAGGTCATTCTTGTCTATTTTTTTGTCAGGGATTCTTTTGAGAATATAACATAAAATTAATAAAAAAATCTTAAATCAATCGTAAAACCCATAACTCATTTCAAATTCAAATAAAAATAATCAAATTCTTACCTCTTTGATGATATGAAATTGTTTTAAATTGGTGTAAACGCTTAAAATATGCAAAATAGAGTAAAAAATGCTTGGGTTCTATGGTATTTGGGAGGGTATGAGCTGTTGTCAAGTCATTTTTAATGCTGTAAATGAGCTTGGGGCGACCAAACAAAAAAAAAAAAATAGTTCTTCATAACCAGCATAGGTTATGAAGAACTATTTGTTTTTTTTACTGCCAGAAAGTAGGCTCAGTTTCCTTGAGCCGTGTGATTTCAAAATTTAATTTACGCGATCGAGTTAAGTGAAATTTTATGTTTTTTTTCATCATTTGGCCACTTTTATGTTCTTTGACTTGGTGCATTTACCACACTGCTCTATATTGGTGATATCTGTCTACAAGCCGTAGTGTCTTGGAACCAGATTCTCACTCAAGAAGACAAGAATGAGATGGTCAATGCTCTGGCTAATTTCAAGACTAACCAAACCTAACTTAACAAGAAACTTCTAGATATAGTTTTTTTGTTCTTCATGTGCAACGTTTTGAGGGTTTTTTTTTGTGGTGGTTTTTTAGGAAGAGGCCATTCTTGTCTATTTTGTTGTCGGGGATTCTTTTGAGAATCTGACATTAAATTAATAAAAAAACTTAAATCAATTGAAAACCCATAACTAAATTCAAATTCAAATAAAAAAATCAAATTCTTACCTCTTTGATTACATGACATTGTTACAAATTGTTGTAAATGCTTAAAAATGTCAAATAGATTAAAAACCGCTTGGGTTCTATGGTATTTGGGAAGGTATGAGTTGTTGTCAAGTCATTTTTAATGCTGGAAATGATCTTGGCATGACCAATCAAAAAAAACAATAGTTCTTCATAAGTTATTACCAGCATGGGTTATGAAGAACTATTTATTTTTTTAATGTAAGAAAGTAGGCTCAGTTTCCCCGAGCCGTGTGATTTAAAATTCCAATTTACGCGATCAGGTTACATGAAATTTTTTTTTTTTTTCATCATGTGGCCACTTTTATATTTAGTGACTTGGCTCATTTACCCCACTGCTCTATATTGGTGATATGCATCTACAAACCCTAGTGCCTTGGAACCAGATTCTCACTCAAGAAGAGAAGAATGAGATGGTCAAATGTTTGGCTAATGTCAAGACTAACCTATCTTAAAATGAACCTGCAGACCTGGTGGTCTATACTAAATAGATGATGGAAATGACCTCTCCCCCCCTCGACACTTTATAGATGGCGTTGGGAGAGAAGAAGGCTAAACTCAGGAAAAGAGAGGAAAGCTTGCAAGTGACTCTCACAGGTGATGGGGCTTCCATAGATGCTAAAATGGGTCGTCCTCCCAAATGAGCTTCCTTCTTGAACAAGATGAAGGAGTTGAACAAAGATTAGAAAGGGGGTCTGCTACCCCCTGTGTAGTGTTTGGTTGTCTAGTCTTGTGTGCTAGATTTTTTATTTTCGGTTATGTTGCTGGTAGTTTTTGCTACTTTTCTAAAGTTGGTTAATTCAGAGCTTGTAAATTCTTTTTTTTGTCATTTTTTAGACTTGATGTTACTTTAAAAGTGGGCTTTGAGCCGTTTCCCACTTGAATTAATCAAAAATTTTAGAAACTCACGTTAAACTAATAATTATATTTATTATAAAGTTTAGTAAAAAATATTAGTCATATTCAAAAATAATAATTGTCTACATTATTTATATTTATTTAAATACAATAATTTTAGTAATCATGTATTTTTTATATTTTTTTTACAAATCTGGTAGATACATATATGCATCTAGGTGGAGAAACAAATATATTTAAATAAGCATGAACTCGTATACCAATAGCTTCAAATGCAGAATGTCGAATAAGCTGCCATTGGGCATGAACTCGTATACCAACAACTTGAAATCAGATTCTTCACTTGAAATACAACACAGAAGATTCAAGATGTTGGTGTGCCAAATGAAGCCCAACGTATCCACCTCAACATCCCCCATTTTATTCTTTGCCTGGTCACTTTTTCTCATGAAATTAATATTTCCTCCAGATTTGCTCATGTTCTTAATCTTCTTTACCGCCACTAATTCCCTGTTCTATAGAATGACCTTGTAAACCTTTCCTGAACCTATGGATCCAATCATGTTACTCTCCTTCAAAATGTGGGGGATGTAAGTCTCATCCACTTCTCTCAAATGGAATGGCCTCATCTTCGAGGATGACGTCTACCTTAGCTTATTGAGATCAGAGAGGTGCAGACAAAAGTAGCCTAGAGCCAAGGCTACTATAAGTAGAGGTGGCAACAAAATGATACCCAAAATCTAAGCATCAGAATGCATAGAGGAATTACAAGAACATAGCATTTAATTATGACCTTCGCATAAGATCGAGTTGCCCAGAAAGCTCTCCTCATAAACCGGCATGTCTTAAGAGCCAGGAATGTGTCCCGACAAGTGATTGTTAGAAACATTGAAAGCATTCAATTTTAACAATCCTAACTCTTTTGCTGGATCATTTGGAAGGTGCACAACAACAAGATATTTAGGGATATTGAACTCCAAAAAATGGTGGTCTTCCATGAAGGAAGAGCCCAGGTCTTCCCTCTAATTCTGATTGGAAAACTGCTCGGGATTAGGGAATTGACAAGGGGTTCAATAGACATGACAATACCAAACTAGCAGCTAGATTGGAGACTGTTTGGAGCCCACCCCAGCCCTCATGGTACAAACTTAACTTTGATGGGTCTGTCCGGGGAGTAAAGTAGGCGGGTGGTGGTATCATTCATGACCATTGGGGGCAACTGGTGGCTAGTTTTTCTGGGTCCCTGCATAATCAAACTATTAACCAAGCTGAGGGTATGGCTCTCCTTTGGGGGCTAAAAATTGCTATTATCCTAGGTTGTAACAACATTGAATTTGAGGGAGATTCCAAAATTATTATCGAGGTTGTTCGTGGAAATTCCCTAGCTGGATGAAAGGTTGACTCTATTTTGTCGGACATAAAAGGGTTGATGGGAAGATTTCATGAGACCAACATTAGGCACACCTACAGGGAAGGTAACTTGGTTAAAGACTCCATGGCAGCTATTGGTCTACAGTTGGATGGGCTACGATGGTGGAGGGATGCCAATCTGCTTCTTAAGGACACTCAGAACCTGCTTGGGCAGGAAATGAGAGATATTAACATCAATATCCATGAAGTTTTAAAATTGGATTTTGTTGTGGGCGCCAAAGGGTGGGCCTAGGGGCTCATTTTTTCTCCCCACTTGCACTATTCTCCACCTATATTTCCAAGAGGCTTTCACCAGTGGGCTTGTGTCTTCCAACTTGAGGTTGATGTGGTTGAGATGCGTCATGGTACCTTTTAAGTGTCATCAATATTTTATATGGATTTTAAGGCAAGTGTGAAGTACAAAGGATTGCAAAATATTTTGAACGAATGTGATTGATGATGTTTACATTTTACAAAACTGTTCCCAATCCCAGTGGCATCATTGGAGGGGATTTATAAGGCAAAAGGCAATTCCATAATTATGACGCTCAAATTAATAAGATTTCTTGGCCAAGTGACAATTCTCATTCTACCATTTCATACAACAGATCTGTTTTTATTCAATGCTCTGGTTTCTGGATAGTGGTGGGTGTTTGTAGGGGCTAGACTAAGAACAACCCTAGCTCAAAAAAATTTTGGGTGTGGGTTTTTTTTTAGATTTCTACTAAAATGGTTGGGGAATGATATAAGATTGAACCAGACAAGATTGAGGAGGTTTTTTCCTTGGACCCTATGGTATTCTACTTCTGCAAAGAGGGAGGGATTATTCCCTTCATGAAGAATCTAAAGGGCCATAATGAAATGATCTCCAGACAGTTTTTGAAGACCTGGAATGAAAGAAAAGTTACCATTAATGGGATAACATTTGAAATTAATAAAGAAGTCATAGGAAAAGCTACAAGGATGCCTACCACATGATGTAAATGGTAGAAAAGCACAAAAAATGCAAGCCAAAACTAAATTCCTTCAGTTTTTTGCTAATGAAGACAAGCCAGTGTCCAAAAATGGTGCTTATAGCAATGCGAACCTACCCAAGTTTTTGGCTAAAATGTGCAAGCTGGTGATGAAGTAGTTCAATCTAGAGGGTTGTTTTGATATGTTTTATAACTACCACCTTTCATTCTTAAACCACCTAAGGCATAAGCTCTTGATTTCTTTACCGTTTTACCTGTTACATGCTTTAGAGTCCAATGTTGATGAGGTGAAAAGTCTATTTCTCTTGGAAAAGAACTTGTTTATCTCCACCAGGGGCTTATTTTTTGCATTTATAACTTTCATCGTGCCCTATGCTCTCCCCCCATTGTTGAAATCACTCAAGCTATCCAGCAGCCTTTTTTGCCTTTGGTCTCCCTTAACTAGGATTTTCCCATGCCTTTAGGATCTATAGGCTTCTCTACCCCGGCTGCTAGCTACAAGTTTTCTAGAACCCACCCCACCCCTGCTTCAAAACATGACTTAACTCCAGATGAAACCTCTCAGCAACCCTCCAAAAGATGTTAAAAGATCTTCATTAACCTAAAATGTCCTCAATTTACCAACCTTCAGCCCAGCACTACCCGTTGCTCATCCTGCCTTGCCAAAGAAAAAGGCAAAAGAGCACTAAAAGAATTGCTCAACCAAGAGGATGCCTATGCAGGTTCTCCCAGCAGGGAAGAAGATAACAATGGCTCTGATGAGGAAGAGGAAAAGGACACCCACACTACTGGAGCTGGAGTGGGGAATGAGGACATTGCCCCCAGTGTTGACACTAGGGTTGAGGACACCAAAATTGCTTAGGGAGGCAACTTGGTGGGAAGGGTTTAGTATCAGATTGCAAATCTAGAGGACATGGTGGCCAAGCTTAACAATGACTTAGCTAATACAAATAGGAGACTAGCCAATGTCAGTAAATTTGCCCTTAAACTCACACATGCTTCCTCTACTACTCTATGTCTGTTGAACGAAAAGGATTCTGCTGGAAGTAGCTAGTGGAAGGTAACAATGAGCTCTTTAAATTTATAAATGAGGAGTGGGCATACCTGTTTCTGTCTAAGCGCTTATGGGATGGAAAATGATTCTGCTGTTGGACCAGGGAGGTGCGGAGGACTATGATTCTGCTGACCCTAAGCCCTATGTTTGGGCTAGTTTCTTTAATTTTAGTTATAAGTTTTATACTTTTAATATGGTTAATGGCCCTGCAAGGCATGGTTTATGTTTTATTCTACTTAAACTTGGTACTATCTGTCTAAGAGGTTTTGATACTTTACATTTGTACTGGTTTAGTTTTATCATTTTGGTTTTTGATAGAGGTAGAAAGTTATATGCTATACTGCTTCTCTCTAGGCTGGATTAATATGTTGTTAATTCTGTTCTAGTTAGCTTTTTTCTGTACCTCGGGCCAGCACCCTCTTGCTGCTGCTTGATTAAAAAACAATCCCAACTCGGGAGGAACACCTCTAGAAAGCAAATAGTTTGATAGATTGAGACTATTGATGTCGCTCGAAAATGAACCTGGGATTTCGCCTGAGAGTCAATTGTAACCCAAATTGAGGTGATTGAGTTTCTTCAACGACGCTACTTCATGTGAAATTTCATCTGACAAAAAATTATGGTCGAGCCAAAGAATACTAACCAAAATTAAGCTCCCAAGCTCGTGGGGAATGGGTCCTGAGAACCGGTTGTTACTGGCTTCAAATGCTAGAAGATTTGTCAGGTGTCTAACTTGTGCAGGAATTTCTCCTTCAAAATTGTTGTTTCTTATCTTCAATCGACTCAGATCCTTCGCTTGGCCGATTGCAAGTGAAATCTTGCCTTGGAAGTTATTGTTGTTGAGAAACAATCCCTTGCCCAGGAGGAATCTTGCCGCTCAGCTGGTTGTAGTCTATGTATAGATAACGCAGAGATTCGCAGTCATGAAGGGATGAAGGTAGAGTACCGTTGAAATTGTTTGAGGTGGAATCGAAGACACGCAACCCTCCTCGCAAGCTCAGTGAGATTTGAGTATGTGCCCACACTCTAGGGTAACCATCCATTAAACTTGTTATTGTACAGCATCAAGATACTGAAGAATCGGACCTTTCCCAGTTGAGGAGGAACCGTCCCGATAAGCCGATTGGAAGACAGTTCAAGAACATTGAGATTTGTGAGATTGGCAATTCCACGAGGAATTGTGTTGTGAAGCTAATTCCCACAAAAATTCAGAACCGTTAAGCTCCTCAGTCGATCGATGTTCGCTGGAATCCACCTAGAGAAGTTGTTCTCGTTGAGATTCAAAATTCTCAGATTTTTTTTTTTTTTTTTGGAGGATTCAGACCTGCGAGGCAACCCAGCGAGGCACGAAGCCTGC
>MU225685.1:8061325-8091035 GCA_018584345.1 Thuja plicata | reverse complement strand
TTATTTGTTAATTTAATTAACAATTGGAAGCTTATTAACTTGAAATTTTTTTATTTTTAAATTACTAATTTCATTTAAACTATTCTCATAATATTGTTCACAATTCAAATGGAAGAATGGAGTGCCACTATTTTTGCTGAGTCCAAAGTTGATCAGCTCCTTTTTGGAGGTGACAATGGTGTCTAATGCTTCATTTCAACTGGTTTTGACTTTTAATTTTCTATTGGGATGCATTTTACATAAGAAATGACAATATTTTCATAGAAATTCCTTAGATTAGTGCCTCCTTTGCTTATGATTAGGCTGCTAGCTATTCTTGGGATCTTTGTCTTTTTATCAAATAAGGATTTTAATGTTGTTATTCAAAAAGATTAGATTTTAACTTGACTTAATTTCATAACTATAGAATTTTGGACCTGTAATAGATAAATTAAGAGCACAATAACAAATTGAGGGCAATAGTCAACATCCCATTCATTGAAGAAGAAAGATACATATAGGAGTCAAGGTGCAACCAAGTCCAATCACAAAAGGAGGAAACAATTGGAGTGGTGGAAAAATCCCCCAAGAGACAAGGATGATGTGCCGAATGAAATGGACACATCTCTAGTAGAATCTTAAATGTCAACAACCAACTAGACAACTTTCCTAAAACAAGTCCAATTGGTGACACCTATCTAGGCTTAATAAAGGTATGTGGATAATTAAAAACACTAACACCCCCCTTAAGAATAGCTTATGTGGACATGAAAGATATGAGTCCTGATAAAAAGGCCTAATAAGGTACTCATTTACAATGCAAACAACTCAGAAGCAGGGAGAAACAAGGAAAACCCAACGGGAACAAAACCCCCCTCCAAAAAGAGATAAGATGCAATGGCATTTAGAAGTGGAGAAGAAGAGTGATAGATGGAGGACTTATGATAACCCCCAAGGACTGCTTCTACCACAAAGTACAATATGTTCTCCCCATAGGAGAGAAAGTAGAGAATATCATATGATACCCCTAGAACATATGAAGTGATGAGCTACATATAGTGCTGGTAGATATTCAAGATGCTAAAGACGATCCATACCATTGAGCAACATTCTTCCCCTTGGCAAGAAACAACACCATAAATTTGTTCAAGATTACTTCCGATTCCAGATAGGAATATGTAGGAAGTAAGATGAATGTATCTAAATGTTGCAGATAACCTAAAGATTGAAAAAATATCACTGATCCCTTCGAATGATGCTCAAAGATATCCAAGCCAATACTGATGTGTGACAGATCAAGTATCATGAAATATTATGGAATAGGGACCACGGATGTATGGTCATGTCTAGACTAATGATAATCTGATACTACTTCAGATGAATATAATTGAGTTGGATATTGCAATTCATGAACATTTGCACAATCTGTCATGATATAAGTTGATGTAGGGGAGGTAAGAACAAAGTCCAAAGATGAAAATAGTGATGCAACTTCATGAAAGTCATCACCAAATAGAAGACTAATGTCTTCAATTCTATCATCCAAATCTGCAAGAGGGGACTACAAACAAAGATGCTCTGTCTGATAGATATGCATCCTAATGGTGGATCTGGTATGAGTATACCAAATGCCGGATGCAAAGAATTTGTAGAACTCATGGATGAGTGAACAACATATTTAGATGTAGCAACAAGTGACGGTTTCCCACTAGATGGCAAACTGGGACTAAATGGTGTTTCTATATGAATTGGAGAATCATGTAAGGCGATGCCATGATTGAGAAGAATTTGTTGCATTTCCCCAATTTGACGAAACCAACATTCTTCTACTATATGTCTATACTTTCCACAATATTTATATTTGATTATCCATTTATTTGAAGGATTATACAAGAATACTCGAATGAAAGATATTATTTGTGAGAGACATATTCATTTTGAACCAACAAAATAAAAAATAGAAAACACACCACGATTGCCCCTAGATTATTTGTTTTATCCCCCCTTAGTTTAGCACTTTATAGAAGTAGTGTTTTGTAACCACTCAAAAAAAAATTAAATGACACTTTATAGAAATAGCGTGTTACTATATTGGTTTAATTCATAGTGAAAAAATAAGTACTTTTGCAAAAATGACACTCCAATCCAAGTTGCCTAGAAAAAATTATTCAAATTTCTTCTAAAAACACTTGATTTCTGAAAAATATTTGTGAAAAAATATTTTACCATTCACATAGAGGAAGAAAAAATTTAAGCTACTTTGGTTTGTATGAACCAAGGGCCAAATGAAATGTAAGCTAAATGACATTTTACCAAGAATGAACCAATGTTTCTTATGCTAAAAACCACTTGCTAAAACCAAGTAAAATGGCCTAAAAAAAACCGTGTGGGGAGCTCTAGGAGCACAGTACACACATGATCCTCATTGGTGGATGCAGAGGACCCAAAGATCCAAAACCACCACAAATCAAAAATTTTGTGGACCATCGATTATTCTGGGTATTCACTCCACTATAATTTCCATTTGTATATAAAGTATTTGACAAAATGTACACTGATAATTGATCGACAAATGGAATTATTATTTCTAAAATTGAAGGCTATTGTTGGATTATTCACCAACTATTTTTTGAAACATTCATGTGTCTTAATTTGCATGACTAAATGTTTGTGAATGTTCTCTTATTTTGAGAAAAGTGTTGCAATAGTTGTTAATCAAAATATTTATTGATTTTTAGTAATCCACCAACTATTTGACTGATGCATGTGAGCTAAGGATGGAAAAGTGGCAAGTTGTTGAAATGTTTTGGTAGGGAAACTATAACTGCTACATTTCCAACTTGGATTTCTTTTCTTTTTATCCTGACTAAGGTTCTTCCCCATCTCCTTCTGTAATGGTTTCCTTGGTGAGATGATATTGCTCCAACTTTGTTTCTATGCATCTTATCCTTATATGAATTCAAATTTTTAATTTATGTTAACTTCTGATAGTTTTGATTTTAATTCTTATAGTGTCTATGTAGACAAGTAGTAAAAAAATTACAATAGAAACTTGCAATAATGATAATGACAACTTGCAGTATAACTGTATGAGCTTGTTTTCTAGAATGTCTACCCAGTGCTAAGAGTTGTAAGCTTATATCTTGGTTTATTCTAACAAGATTATCTTGAAAAAGATATGGTTAAATCTTGCCAAAATAGTAAATAAGAACAAAATTATGTCTCTCTCAAAGGTGGCTATGTTATTTAAGTATAGTTTGGCACTTAGAGTGCAAGTTATAGAGTTTTCTTTAGATCATTGACAAAGGTTTTGAATAAAAAAGTTCCTCAAGCCCTTTTCCCTCTTAGTGCAACTTGGGTTTTCTTTAGTTCTCAGCTATCTATCACTAGGCTTTACATGTTTTAAGAGTTTTGAAATTTTATTGATGTGACTTCCGAGATTTTTTTTGTTCAGTGTTGAACTTGTCTCTACTTTGGCCAAAAATTTCCTTGTATTAATACCGCCCCATCATCCCTCTCCAGTGCCATGATCTCTCTGTTGGATTTATAGTGTTTTGTGACAAGAAGTCAAGGATTTGCGTAACATCAACCCATTATATTATAGGAAAAGAAAGAATGGAAACTGAAAATGGTTCTTTCTTTCCATCCCCATCTTAAAAAAGTAACAAGACCATCAATAGAAAAAAAAACTTGTCTTTAACATCCTCTATACCTATACTCATTTTTAACACACTCGAAAAGTGCAATTAATATTGTCTTTCATGTACACAAGGAAGATAAAGATTGACTCAGTAAAGTTAGTAAATGTGTCTCCCTATTGTCATGTACCCCACCTATAATTTATATTTTGTTTATCCAGTTCCAATTTTAGTTCTAGTTTCCATAACCGAGGGGGCTTATTTTGTCTCTAATTCAGCTCCAAGCTAAACTACATACCACGTCGAAATCCAATAGATGAAGATAGTTTCAAATTTACGTCCAGATTAACAGAAAACATACTTCTTCATTATGGAAGAGTAATTCATTAAATCTGGAAAAAGAAAATAACATCTATAATAATCCAGAGTGACACTCCCCTCGAGCAAGCCAAGATGACAGGGTGAGTATAACTCCCTGGTGATTTCAAGTCATGAATTAATTCAATGGAAGAAACATCCCTCATAATGTTATATAAGAGAATTTTACAGAGCACCAACAGAAACCTCTGCTAACTGAGAGTCTCAGTCTAACATGATAGGCTAGAGTGGGACAACGTTAAATTGAGAAAGTTACTCTTTAGATAAAATAGTTCCAAGAAAGCCAATTGAAAAGAATTCAATATATACAACCGGATCTATATACTTTGAAGATGATCAAGTTGAATTTTGTCGGTGCCAAGCTGGATTTCAAGCCCTTCTAAATCGATCTCCCTACAATGAATTTCCCCAAACCCATCTTAAACCCAAACTTAATCAATCGTTTCATTTTCCACTCCATCTTTATTCGTCTTCCCTTTTAACTCTCCCTTTTGCATACTAATGAAGAGATGATGGGGGAATTGCAATTGCAGAAAGGAAATCACTACCCGCTACCTTGAACTAGTCTTTTTCTCTCCTTTTATCATTCTTCCCATCTTCCAGCCGCTTAAAATTGCTCCTTGACTCATGTTTTGGGCAGTTTGCATAGAACTGATTATTTTACCATATTCGGCATGAATATTTCTCATATATACCAAAAAAATTTCATTTCCCAACATCGGTAAGTTTGCATGAGATAGTATTCTGATTGATGGTTTCTTCCGAAAGGAAGCCTATTGGCTAATAATATAGAACTCACCTACTCGTCCTTAACCACTAATATTACTTACTTCTATATGCTCAAATTCATACAAATATAATTAAGTCATTAGATTAAATCATCTGATTCAAAACAACAATCAAATCATATCATTGACCCCAAAATTACCTTTTTATATAAATATGTAATACTTTTCCCAATTGATTTGGTCAAATACAGTAGGATACTACAAGAGAGGGCATGCATCAATATCTTAATAAAACCTTTATACATTTTACCTCATCTTATGTTTAAAAAATTGCATCATATATCTAAATCAATGCATAATTTAAATAATAGATCATACCACACATAAGAGAATAGTAGATTAACAGGGAAAACCCAACAAGGGAGAAACCATGATGAAAAATCTTACAATATAAAATATGAGCACAACTTTATTTTACCACATCAACCTCAGAAGGAAAAAACTCCCTAAAATATCAATTTTATGGCTAAAATTAATGGAGGTAAACTTAAGTTTTTGTTTTGAAATGATTCCAAGATATCTTTTATAAAATAGAGCTCTTAACAAATTTCATTTGAATAGTATATAGTATTTATTCTTACATATATAGTATATACATACCAAGAAATTAAGAGGTAATAGAGGTTACCTTTAAACTCAACATATGTTCATACCAGTCAAGAAATGGGAGGCTTGATTATATAGATTGTATCTAGAAATTTAAGTGTTAGGCCGTGTTTGATGAGTTATTTGCATAGGAGGCTCCAATTGAAAAAATATGTATCAGTGGTAAACCTCCAAAGTTTCCCTGTGTATCATCCTAAAATTGTAAGCACCTAATTTGTGGATAATTTAAGGATTATTTTGTTCCCACTTTAGTGTACTTTCTATGGTAGGACCTCATATGGCACTTAATGGGTACCTAAAATCAAATATGGGTCCTCTATCCCATTCAATATTACTTAAAATAGAGGTTAGCCCTCTATTTTTCCTCCAATATCATAATTCATTTCATCACCTAAGCCCTATATCCTTATTTTTGGCCTTCATGACCTATACTAACCTCGGATTGAGATATACCTGGGAATATTGCACCTACCCTATTTTCCCAACACCCTATCCAAACTTTGGCTCATTCCCCAAGGTAAAAATTATCATTGGAAGTATGTCTTGGGGATAGGACACCAATGACATTTTCCCCCAAGGATTGGGGCCCAAATTATGATTCTGTTCAATTTAATTAAGGTTCTAGAAAGTGAAAATGCCAGCAGATACTCGATCTTAACTATTACTTTGAATACCACAACTTTTTAAGAGCTTAATTCTCTCTACTCTTTACTTAGAAATTTTATTTTCCTATACTAATAGGATGTCTGGTTTATGGTCCCTAAAAAAATTATGCAAAATATCTTATTTGTGAGAGGTATTCAATTCTCTAACATTCCAAGACATCATTTTCATTACTTGCTTGGGGGATTGTTCCTACAAAACTGGAAGATGATTCTCCATATCCCATATGCAATGTCTTGAATACATTCCTTCTCTCTATGTCCTTTTGTTGATTTTATTCCCACACTCTTTTTAACACCACAATGATCTTTGGACCTGTTCGTAGTGGATATACCTACGGAGGTATTCACTTTTTTTTTCCTTTTTTCTACCCTTGCAAAGGGACTATCCCTCCTTATATATTTCTTCATGGCTCAAATTTTCTTCTCCTTCGTCAAAATCCCTCTCTAAAAAGGCCTTCTGCGAGGCATTGGGGTCTGAATATCCATTATCTGTATTCTAATCAAGGACTAATTTTGTTTTCTGATGAATATGGAAATTTCCATACGGATCTTCACCCAAATTGTTAAATATAGATTTAACCACTTCAGAAGTATCCTTCAATGGAAATGAAGGTAAAGTAGAATTGACCACCTCGGGATTACCCTAGGAGAAGGGAAAAAGGGTAAATATGCCATGACTTTCCTTTTCCGCACTCTGCACTTCTATATGTCTAGAGACATGGTCGCTCCTATCAATTTCAAGAGTCTTTTGTTCCACTCTACTTCCTCATTCTTCCTGGTCTTCTTCATTGAGCTCAACAAATATATCATTATCATCACCCTTTGCAAAATGCATACTTTCCTTATTCACATCATCTCCAAAATAACAATCCCTTTTAGAATTAGCGTTCACATCACATTCCTTATCATTCCCACTATTCTCTTCAGTGTAATACGACACATTACATTCCTTATCTTTCCCATTGTTCTCTTTAGCACAAAGAGCCCCCTCGGCTAGAACATCCTAAAAAGTTTTCACTTTCCATGTTTTCATTGATCTGGTTGTCATTTTGGCAAAAAAGTTGTTGGCTTTAAGAGGGAATTTATTAACCTAATGCCTGAATTTTTTATATTTAAAACAAACAAGGGGCAATGTTTCAAACTCAATAGTCATGACCCATTTACCAAGCTTTAAAAAAATCTCAATAGAAGAGGACAGGTCAGTTGATTGGACTATATCGACACAAACCCTTGCATAGACCAACCTCTTCATGACCATTTTCATAGAAATCAATCAATAAGAGATCTCCGAAGGAGCTAGCAATACCGCTAAAGACATGAGGCCTCATTCCAGTATTCCAAGGGTAACCTTGGAAGTCTAACCCTAATAGGGAAAAAATCAAAGATGGTGTCCGACAAGTCCAAGTAGGAGGTCCATTTATTTAATGCCAAGTAGAACTTGTTGGTAACCCATAACCCCCCACATAAGATGACCTTTATATCCTCCCCATAGGAGAAAGTAAAAGAGAAAAAACCTTTTAGCATAGCCAAAATTTCAACTTGACCTTTAAGTTTCCATTTCTTTCTCAAAAAGGCCCTAAAAACATCAATGTTAGGTCTTGGAACCATGAACTTGTCCACCAAAGTAAAGACCATGAGAGAGATATTATGATCTATTACGGGATCCAGCATAGAGATATCATATTTCCCGCTGCTAGGATCAATTATAGTTTTTATGGGGGAAGAGTCAATTTACCAGTAGGTTTAATTCCAATGAGGGAAGCTCAAGGCTTATTATTATCCTCAATATTCTTCTCCCTTGCAATAGGCTCCTTTTCCAGCCAAATTTAACAAAATAACTATATTTAACTTGAAAATAAAGTATAAATATAATTAAGATTACAATGTTAATTAATTAAAATTTATAATTTACAATTGCTTGAATAATTATATTATTTAATAATTAATTCAAATACATTTAATAATTATAATAATTTTTCAAAATTAAAATTAAAAATAATTTTACTACTAAAAACCAAGTATTGACGATTACATGATACCTAGTTTATTTTCCTTTTCTAATGTAGACTTGTGTGTGTGTGTGTGTGTGTGTGTGTGTGTGTGTGATCATTCTAAATTTTATAGTTTCAATATAATGTTTTTTAGTTTCTTAATTAATTTATGAATGATAAAAAGTGTAAACACACTTTTAATAATGCATGCTTGATTATTATACATCTTCCATATATTATAGATCATCTACAAAAGAGTTTCATCATTGATATATCTTGTAGTCATCATATTACATTATTTTTCTTTATTGGTGTAAACCATTTGAGATTTATGTTATTTTATATAACAGAAAATTTACAATGTTCTCATTGGTCCAATATATTTAACAATATTGATTAATTAACTCTCTTCTAAATAGAAAATTAGACTTAATTAAACAATGCAACCATCAAATGATGTATACTTGATCATTTTTCTTCTTTCATATACTATAGATCATTTTCACTTTAACATCATTTCTTAGAGTTATTTTGATAAGAAAACAATTTATCTATTGATTAACTCATTGATGTATATTCTAATTAGAATGTTATTTTATTTTCCTTTATTAATATAGACTATTTCTATAACATAGAATTTATAACATTGGTGCAATATATCTAACAATATTAATCAATTATCTCTTCTAAATAGTAAATAAGACTTATTTAAACAGTGCAACCATGGACTTAGTTAATCGTGCATGTATTCTAATCCAGAGAAATGTGACTTAAAAATATTACAATCTAGTAAAAGAATGAGTATGAAATGGTGAGAGGAAGGAATTGGTGGAAGCAAGTTTTATTTGTCAGTGGACGTCCTTACGCTGAAACTCGGAAGCAACACATGCCCTGTTCTGGTTTGTTTAAACAATATTTTTGTGATATAATTGTGTCTAAGTGCATGTAGAATGAGCACATTTCGGCGGTGAAACAGGCAACTTCTCCATATTCGCCAGGCATGGAGAATGACCGCAGGTGGAAGGTTAAGTGGGTAACTTCTCCATATTTTCAAGCGCCTTATTCTTGTATGGAGGGCTTGGCAGGCTATATCGAGCAGAGACATCCACCATCAACATAAGCAAAAGCACTACAAGCACTGTGTATTTTTTCATTCGCGCCAAACTTCCCATGTCTGCAGTTGATAATGTTTACAAACTCAAATGCACAGAAAAATCAGTATGTAAACGAAGATTAAGATGGAATCATATTCACCTTTGCCGCTCATTTCTAGGGGATGAATAACTAACAAATATAGTTCAAACAATTGATTCCACAGCGAGCTATTTAAAGTCGTATGGCGTATTGGACTGCAGGCAATTTGCCGTATTTTAAACTCAACGACATCTTTCTATTCACTGAGTAATTTTTTGATTTGATTAAATTGGTGATGACACAAAGATCATGGATTAATAGGGTTTCTAATGACCAAATGAAGTAATCTATCCCTATTAAACATGAGATCTCATTTTAATAATTTTATTTATAATATTCATTAATACAAATCGTTTCATACAGTTCTTCTTTTAATTAGGTGATCTTTTGTTTATTTTATCCTAAATGAAGTACATCTCATGGAATGTAGGGGTTTGACAGACCTGCCCCGAAAGTACTCTGTCAGAGATGTTCGTCGTCGTGTTAGTAATCTCGATGTTTTATGCCTCCAGGAAGTTAAAATTTCTGGTTTTATGCTTGATGCGGCCTGCAAAATTATTTGGCCTAAGAGCCTTGCTCTTTGTTCTTAGCACGAGGCTGGTCAAGGTGGAGTTGTTACTCTCCTTTCTCCTCATTGGCATTCTTTTTTAATCAGTCATGGTTCAGATCCCATGCAACGATCTGTTTGGGCCACTTTCATTATTGAGAGTCATTCTTTTGGCATAGTTAATGTTTATGCTCCCAATGATGTTGTTGAGAGATCTCACCTGTGGCGTTGGCTTGCGGTTTCTCTGCAACTTGGCTCTTCTGTGGCAACTTCAATATGGTTGAAGTGGCTTCTGACAAGGATGGCATTCTGCCATTTCGATGGACAGCTGGTGAACGGGAAGCCTGGTATTACATGCGTAATAAACTGGGCCTTTTTGATCCCATTCTTGGCCGCCACCGAACTGATGGTGTTTGGCACATGTGGTCTAATTTTAGAGCCTCCTCTAACAAAATTCACAAATGGCTTGATCATGCTATGATTACGGCACAGTCTTTTTTCTCTTTTTCTGAAAAACAAGCCTTGCCGGTTACTCCTCTTGTTGGTGTGACCTTGTCAGATCACTTCCCCATTCAATTCATTATTGAATGGAAGATAACTAAGGCATGTCCTCCCACCACTCACTTCATCTTTAATAATTTCATTCTCAATCATGCTTCCACAGTGGCCTACATTCATCAGGTTTGGAATCTTGAGCCTAGACCTCCACATTTGTCTGGCTGGATTCAATTATGGAATGATGTCATCCATCGTACGACTCACTTTCTGCATATTTATGGTCGACAGCTTGCCATTTACCACCATTGATCCTATGAGGCTAACACCAAAGCTCTTTGTGTTGCCACGAAGGCCTTAGCCCTTGATCCATTCAATCAGACTTTGCAAGTTCAACTTGCTCAGTTGTGTCAGCAGAAACAAGTTGCAGATAGTTATGCTGCCAGAGGTGCTTAGATCAAGGCTTGGCTGCACTCATTAAAAGTCAGAGATCAGGCCACTAAAGAATTTTTTTCCCGTCTCCGTGCACGACAAACCAATGTGGGTATAACTAGGATCCAAGAGGGACAGTCTCTCCTTGCAGAACTTCCTGATATCTTGCAAGCCTTTGTTCGTCATTATGAATAGGTTTGTGCCACTCTGGGATCTTCACCTGCCAGCAACCAAGCTCATGTGGATTGCATGGCCATGGTGCCTCAATGTGTTTCACCGTCCCAGCATGCTTTCTGTGATCAGCTTCTTACCCTTCAAGATCTCTGGGAAGCTGTCTTTGCCATGGCTGACGATAAAGCTCTAGGTTGTGATGGGTTTCCCTGTGAGTTTTATAAAAATCTCTGGGATGCCATTGATCTCGATCTTCATCATGTCTACCTTGAAGCTTATCACTCCCAATCTCTGGGCGATATTATCAATAAAGGCAACATCAAATTTATCTCCAAATCTGGGGATCCTGAGGATATTTGTAATTAGCGGCCTATTACCCTGCTTAATGTCTCTTACAAGATCATTGCTAAGGCTTTGGTTCTTAAGATTCACCACATCCTCCCTCAAATTGTTATGCCAGAGAAAACTGGCTTTATTCAATCAAGATATATTCTTGATAATATCATAGTCATTTGGGAAGGTATGGAATGGGCACGAAAGTCTCAACAAAAAGCTCTTTTTCTCAAAATTGATTTTGCTAAAGCTTATGATTGTATTGAATGACCTTTTATTCTTGCTATGCTTCATGCTTTGGGTTTTGGGCCAAGATTTCTTCAATCTGTGTAGATGCTTTTTCAAGATGCCTCCGCTTGCATCACCATTAATGGTAGATAGTCTTCCACCTTTGGGCTTTTCAGATCCATTCGGCAAGGATGTCCTCTTGCTCCTCCCTTATATGTTCTTGCAGCTGAAGGATTTGGCTATTTATTAGCTCATTCTATTTCTCTAGGCCATGTTCGTTGGATTGCTCTACCCAACTCCACTCAGCAGTTGGTTAATGGCCATTTTGCTGATGATTCCTTTCTCACTCTTACATAGGATGAAGAGAATATCAAAGCAGCCTTGCAGTGTTTAGATACTTTCTATTTGGATTCAGGCTCTACCATTTAGTGGCATAAAACCTTGTGCTACAGATAGTCATTCCATCCTAATCCACTTTGGTTTTCCCAGTTTGGTTGGTCTAGGATCCAGCATGGGGAAATATTTCAGTTTCTTGGTATACCCTTTGCTTTACAATCTACTTCTACTGATTTATGGAATGTTGTGTTAGCTAAAATTGAAAAGAAGCTTACCTATTGGATTACCAAGCCGCTCTCTCTCACTGGTAAATTTCAAATCTTCTCTAAGGTCTTGGCTACTACTCATGTTTGCTATTCCTGCAATTGGGCTCCTTCCAAGGCCTCATACAAGAAGCTTGAGAAATTGTTGAGGGATTTTATTTGGGCCTCTGGTGCAGACCACCATGGCTTTCATAGAGTTTCCTGGAAGTTTTTTTGTCTCCCTAGGGCCTCTGGTGGGCTTGGCTTACTTGATACCCAGAAGCAAGGCCTAGCCCTTTGTGCGAAGTGGATTGTGCATTGCCTCACTGGCGACGAGGCTGGAAAGTTTTACTTTGCCACTGTATTTCTTCTAGGTACCCATTGCACAAACCGGCTTGGAAAGGAATTGGCTTTCAAACCCTCTTGGTTATGAAACATCCTATTCAAATCCAAGGTACCTTTGTTGCTGAAAGTATTTTGTGTGCCTGGGAGGCAGTTAAACCCTGGCTTCATTGGGCTGGTAATGGATTCCGTGATGGGCTTTCATTCAATTAGCACAATATTTGGTTGTCCCCACTCTTTTCCTAGCAAGGGATTCCTTTGGCCAAAATTTAGGAGCTCAGTGCTCTCTCTTTTCACAAATGATGCATCCAAATGCCCAAGGATTTGTTTTCTAGAGCCACCATGAGTCTCCACTCTTGGGATGATTTTTGGGTTCAATTCCGGCTCACTCGCCTAGATCACTAGACTTATGATTAGCTTGTCTCTGCTATTCTGCCACACCTCCTGCACAAACTTGGCATTCAATTAGTTAAACCTTGGTGGAAAGATTGGAAATGGTACCCAGATACACCATTTACCAACTATAAGCCCAAACTTGGATACTCGTGGTTGGTGCCTCATTTCACGATGGTTGAGTCTCTCAATCATCATTGGCATCTCTCTTCCTCATAGAGCACTTGGAGCTAGCGTTTCCACACTATTTGGGATGCTATCACTGAACTCAAAATTGCTCACTTTACTTGGTGTCTAGTCTACCAAGGGTTACCCTTAGGAGCTCGGCTTTGGCACTTAGGTGTGCTTGATCCTAAATGTCCTTTTTGTGGGCATTCTAAAACCATTATGCATATTTTATGGTTCTATGATTAGGCCCAAAATTATTGGAACTGGATTCACAGTTTTTTAATGCTTTTTTGGCTTGAGCCTTTCTCTTGAAACATGGCTTTGCTTGGTGACTCTCCCAGAATGCCTTCCCAGTTCACCCAGATTCGGCATGCTTTCAGGATGGAGATTTTGTTTTCCTTATGGAAAGACCACAATGCTGTTATTTTTTCTCAGAGCTTTTTGGATATCAATGTTTCTCTATATGCTAAGGCATGTCTATGTAATAATGTCATGATGCAGATTCAAGTTCAAGCTAATAAGGTGGTCCTCGGGGTTGCCCACTTACAGGAGTTGCTGCAACATTAGGGTAATGCCCCATGTACTATTGCCAAGGTGCCGCCAGATTCTCTCTTTGCTGATCACACGCCTCCCTGGGGTCGGCATCATAGCAGGAGTGCCTCTGTGAGGTGTTCCAAAACACCACGCTCTTGGCGTCACCGCTCTGCCTCTCCTCTTGGTAGGAGAGCCTCAGCTTTCGGATGGCCTCATGTGCTTTCCTCTACTGCTGCTCGGCCTTCGGCCACTATTCCTATGTGGCTTCCCACCCCTTTTGATAAGATCCCCCACCTGGCCCTTGCAATTTATCCCAGGCGGGAGGAAGGAGAGATGGAGAAAGAAACTGAAGATGGGTGGTCACCTCCCGAATAGACCCTTGGACCCAATGTGTGGTGTGATCTGCTAGATAAAGATCCTCTGCCCTCTTCTGCTACTACTCCCGTAGCTTGAGGGATTTTCTTATAATGTTCTTTTTATGAATAGCTATTTTGTTCTGGCTTGATGCCGAGTGACTTTGTGGGGTGATTTTTTATTCCCCCAGGATTTTTTTGTGAATACTATACTTTTTTTATACATACTAATAGTAAAGGCCTCTATTCATCAAAAAAATTTATAACATACCGAATATATAAGTGTCACTATTTTTTTAAACCATATATGATGCGTGGATCACACACTTATTTTATTAGATACAATTCATAATAAAAGAAGTTATATCATAGGATATTTAATATTTTGCTAGATATAATTCATAATTTATGTGTTAGAATGTTAAATTAATTATCCCTTATATGAAAAATTCATTGTCGACACCGACCACTGCCTACCATTCTCAACCAGCACAATTAAGAGGGAAAGTTCTAGCATTCTTCAACACCATCCATCTTGATCTTTCTAGCCAACCACCATCCATACTATTATATAGGAATGGAGAATTATAGAGCATATTCTAGAGCATTGTCAAACCTCTATAAATAGAGATATTATGTGAGCATTTTGGGATCAGATCTTTATCTGATCAGTGTTATCAATAGAGCCTATATTTGGGTTTCTCCTCTTTGTGTTTGAAGAGAGAATTCACCCAAAATTCCATCACAATATAAGTTAATAGAATGGATTTTTCTATTTCAATTCTTAGGTAGCATAAATGGATTTAAGCACCTTCAATATTGAGACAATAATAGGGGGAGGTTGCTTGAGAAGAATGCAAAATACCTTTATCATGGCATTGACATTTAGAAAAGGATTTTTATTGACCTATTGACTATGAGTAAAAATAGCACTTATGTATTCCAAGGGGCAATCAAATTTCAAGTTTGTTTGCATGAGATTAAAGATGCAGTTAACCTTCGAGAATGTTTGAAGAATGAATATTTAAAAATTTAGCACCAATCAATATTTGTCCATAAAGGGGTTTGTAATCAAAGAAACAAATGCAAATAAATCAAAGAAATACCTCACATGAATGTGCACTTAAGAAATTTTTCATCAAGCCCACATGCAGAAGTATGTGAGTAAGCAATCGTAGGGTTGAACTAGGGAATTTTATGCTTTATGTAATGCATCAAGCCACACACTTACAAAATTAACATATGAATTATGGATTAAACTTTAGTTTTTCAAAATAAAGAGTGGTATTAAGTAAAATATTCAAGACTAAAATTTTCTCAAGGTGTCACAACAACATGTGATGACACACTTGACACAAATACGAATGTGTAAATCTTAGCTGTACAAGTTGAAGACTTTAAAATTAAGGAATATTGCATGATATCTACAATTTTAAATGAATTTATAGTTTACAATGGCTTGAAAGAAAACCTTTGATTCAAGATTAAATAATAAATGTAATGTAAATATCGAATTGAGATCACGCTAGATTTTTTTTTCAAATATCAAGTGAGAATAATAAAACATTACAATATATACTTTCAAAGTTTCAATGAATTGTTATAAGACATTAAGTCTCTCCAATCCATCCTCCATGTATCCAAGAATTAATGTAAACTTATCATTTGATTTTCATACATGCACTTCTTTGGATAAGACTCCATATAAAAATACTCAACTCACCCAACCAACCCTAACCACTAATATTACTTGCTTCTATATACTAAAACTCACACAAATATAACTAAGTTTTAAGATAAAACTATGCAATTCAAAACAACAAATAGATCAAATCATTGACCCCAAACTTATCTTTTTATATAAATAAGTAATATATTTTGCAATGTATTTTGTCAAACACAACATGATATTGCAGGAGGGCTCATGAGTTAATATCTTAATAAAACCTTTAAATATTTCACCCCATCTTATGTTTAAACCTTTACATCATACATTTGGATCAATGCATAATTAAAATAATAAAGCTTTTCTTTAGCACATCAGCCCAAGAAGGCAACAACTCCCTAAAATATCAATTTTAGGACTATAATTTATTGTAGCTCACTGTACTATTTCAAGATGAAAAAAAATCATACGGACGTTACAACCTAAATAGTCATGAAAATCTATTCAGCTTCTATAACAACACAAACATGTGATCAACAACCCTATTCTCACTTTACCAAGCACATTTCTGGACTTATTCAAATGTAGATACCTCTAGCTCACTATTTCCAATATGCCTTAAGAACTCATTTTCATCCTTCTCAACACCAAAAAATAATCACACAACTTCACATCCTTGCAACTGATTTGATCTTTAATTTATATCCTCTACTAAAAACAACAACCTTCTTTGAGTTGGCCTAGATGAAACATATAGACATAGGTTGTGCATTGGCCAAATGGATTGGCTCCAAATAAATACAGATCAAGGCAAGAGATGGAAAGGATTAGAAAAATTCTTTCATACATCTCCACATGGGGACAACCATTAAAGAATTGTTGCAAATATCCTATTCGGCTCAAAACACACTTAATCTTTAATCCAGATGTTCTAGTAAAAAAATAATATCCAAAAATTTCTATGAATTATTTTTCAAAGTAAATAAGAATATTATATAATATTCAACCACATTCTTGCACCATTATTTCACACCATCATATTCATTTAAGCTAACTAGTCAAACAATCTTGAGATATAATAATTATATTCATTCTTGTGGTACACTTGAGCATTTAAAACTTGAGGAGAAGTAATATACAAACAGTATGATCAAGTCCCTCAAATGGAAAGAACATATATTAAAAAATAAATAAAAAAAATGCATCATTCATCATAACCATTCACATAGGAAAGAACATTGTCCCTACTCAACAAATCCTAGCAACTTCTTAATGTGTGTGATATGAAATAAGAAACATAGAGATTTTGCATTCTCCTTTTTCTATCTTTTAAACGAAGAAACCATAACTTAAAACAAAGAGAAATTTGATAAAAATCACTAAGGAAGATTTGTTTCATTGCAACAATCTATTAACCATATAAAATTTGAGATCTAACCATAGGCTTCAAAAGATAGCATTTGACATCCAAACATGAAAATTTTATTATAACATTTGATATCCAACTATGAACATTTGATCAATGCATTTGACATCCAACTATGAAAATTTTATTATAACATTTTATATCCAACCATGAACATTTTATCAATGCATTTGACATCCAACAATGAAAATTACATCACAATATTTGAAATCCAACCATGAACATTCAATCTTAGAAATATTGGTTGATATCAATGACAACACATTGTGAGACAACTACAAAAATATTCCATATGATGAATTGACATAAAGGTCAACATACTAATCTATATCCACAACAATCTTCCTCTTTTCCATATAAGTGTACCATGGGTTGACATCAATGACAAAACACTACTCTATATATGCAATAATATCCACTTTTATAATTGATTACAACTAGATTACTATTTTTTGTAATTTGTCTCCCTCTTTGGCATCATATGCAAAGGGAAAGGGGTCTTTAAAAGGATAATAATACACTCCCTATTAGTATAAACACTCTTAATACCTACTCCCTTCGGGATGTAGTCTCCATGAGTCTAGGAAAAAGAATATATCTTGAATTTCTCATGCTGGATAGATGCACCATCTAGATATATATAGAAAGGAGTGGCATAAACCAATATCTTTAGTCTAAGGTACTCAAATATTTACTTTGAGAGATATTTTATAAAATATGTCTACAATTTATGGGCACATATTCTAATTTCACCTCTAGAATTGCAACTTTTGTCCTTTAGAAAATGATGCCTAATAAATATGTGCTTGGTTTAGAATGAATAGCTACATTCATTAAAAAAATTATGGTACTTATATTTTCATATAGAATAGTAATGGGTTCATTATATATTACCATATTATCCTTCAAGGTCCACTTTATCCACAATATATGACTATAGCAAGATAGTGCTACTATGTATTATGCTCTTGCTATTGATAGGGACACTAAATCTTACTTCTTAATGAACCATGAAATGAGCATGCCTCCCAAAAACAAGGCTCTGCTATTGGTACTTCTATTGTCATCCACATAACTTATCCAATTAGCATTAATGTATGCATTCAAATAGAAGTCCATTTCCATTTGATAACATAGACCAAAGTTTAAAGTAACCTTCATATATTTGAATTTTCTCTTAAGTACTTTCACATGTATTTCCTCTTGTACTAGCTTGATACCTTGTAGCCATACAAACAACATATACTATGGGCCTAGAGGTGTTTAACTACACTAAACCCTGAACCATGGACATATACAATATATGATTAGATAGGGATAACTCATCATCATTATTTAAATGATAAACTATCACCATAGGAGTGCTTCCAGGTTTTCAATCCTCCAAACCAAATTTCCTCAACATTTCCTTAAAACAATTCTTGAGAGATAAAGATACCATCATCTAACTAAGTAATTTTAAGTCCATAAAAGAATTATAGCTCAGCTATCATAGAAATTTAAAACTCTTGTTGCATTTACTCATCAAATTTATTACACATCTCATCATCTCCACCAAATATTATATAATCTACATACACAAAAACTATCAAAATTATATCCTCCCTAATTTTAAAATAAATATTCCTATATATGATATCTTTCTTGAAGCCTTTCTATAGTAAGTACTTTTCCAATCTTGCATACCAAGCCATAGTATATTTTTTGAGACCATACAACATTTTCTGAAGTCTACACCTACCATATTTGAGCATTCTAATAATTATAATGTATTAGGTTGTTCTACTTTATTTCTTCTAATAGGTCTTCATTTAAGAAAGAAAAGTTTTATTAGCAATATGTGTTGGTGTTGTCATTGATGTCAACCTAATGTGAGGAGAATATTATAAATATGTGTTCATATGTTCCTATGTTCTCTGGTGGTTGGAAATATGTGTTGGTGTTGTCATTTCTGTCAACTTGGTCTGAAAACAATATTAGAAATATGTGCTCAGGTTTTCTTGTGTTCTCTAGTGTTTCTCCTAAGTGCACATTTGATGTTTTCAAAATGATATAGTGTTAGAAGATGAAATATGCATGAAAGAGAATTTGAAGTCTGTATGGAAGAATAATCTACGTTCCTTTGTATTTGGCGATGATTCTTGGGGTTTTGGATACAATGTTTATTTTTTGTGGATGTTACACTCTTATGATTTTAGTTACTCAGTATTTCAGATGATGTGGTTAGTAATTCAAGTTTTCTAATAGGTTAAAGTATAAATTTGTCTCACACTTTAGGTTATCCTATCAACACAAGTCAATTTAAGTATTTCTAACTAAAAAATAAGTTTAGTCAAATATATGTTATAGCTACGTACATTAATTATAGCTAACTTAGATATGTGTCTCAACATTTACATTTGAGAGTGTTGATTAAGTGCATATTTAATTTCACTTAGGGTCCAATTACCAAAAAACTAAAATAATTTGGAAAATTTGATGTTTAGACAACACAAGTCTTATTAACAATATATATTTTTTTAATAAAATATCCCTTTATAGATCTATAAATGAGTTTTTTAATAAATATATCTTCTAATAATTTAATTAGTTTTAATATTTAATTTTTTTTGTTTATTGAAAGGAGGTCATCAACACAAAAACATAAGGTTTATTATCCTGTCATGTAAAAATGCTAAAATTTATTTAACTTTTTTGAAAAAATATGATTAAGTAGAGAAAAAAATCCATGTCAAGATTATATATTTCATTTCTATTTTACATAAATAGTTAAGGAAAAATGCTATGCCAAATGAAAAGAGTTATATTTTAATTCATACAAATTTAAAATATATATTTTATAAAATCAGTGAAAAAGTATATCCATAAATGCTAAAGTTTCAACTTATGAATACACACAAAAAAAAGATAAAAATTACCATATAAAGAGTGGCATGTGACGTAACTTCAATTTCAACATTTTATCTACAACTAAATTACAGTGTTTATTTTATAAAAAAGAATATTCAAATTTTTATAATTTTTATAAAACATTTACAAATAAGCAATGTGTATATTTTCATTGAAGGAAAATTTCCCATGTCTAGGGTTGACAATGTTTAAAAACTCATGTGTAGAGAAAATTCTTATGAATCTAGTATGTAGAGTAAGACTGAGATGGAATCCTACTCATCATTGTCGCGCATTTATAGGGGAGGAATAACTGAAAAATATAGCTCAAAGAAATGCTTCCAACAAGAGTTATTCAAAGTCCTATGGCATATTAGCCTAGAAGAAATTTGGAATATTAGACTAGAAGCAAGTTGGCATATTAGACTAGAAGCAATTTGGCATATTTTTCACCCAATGACTCTTCATTTTGATAGACAGCTTGCACTATTCAAACTAGGTGCTTTGATTAAGTAACTTTTTTATTTGATTAGGTAGTGATTAAATAATGATCATGAATTAAAAGGATTTCTACTAATGATATGAAGTAAGCTATCCTTATTTAAACATGAGGTCTCATTTTAATAACTTTATTTATCATATTCATTTATATAAATTATCCATCACAGTTCTTAAATTTATTTGATCTTTTATTTATTTTATCCTAACTAAAGTCACTTTAACAAAATACCATATACAAAAATATTATTATTAATTTTAATATGTATCATATGTGACTTATGGATAATAGAGTTATTTATTAGATACAATTCATAATAAGGCTTATTATAGGACAATTATTATTTTATTAGATATAGTTCATAATGAATGCCTCTAATAACCTTCTTGTTGAGGCTATTATTTTTGGATAAATTGGAAAACCCATAATATATTAACTTAAACAAAAACAAATGCATAGTAGACATGCTATAGATAGTGACAAAATCTATAAACATGTTAAAGAAAAGTTTCAAAATATGGCTGATATGTGTAGGGAAGTAGTAAAATATTTACCACCCTTTATGCAAAAAATAACTTGTGAAGAGAGAATTCATCCAAAAAATTTCCACACTAGGAGTTGCTATATTTTTGTGCCTAGGTCTTCATCATAGGCAAGATTAATGGATTTTAGAACCTTAAAGTTTGAGATAGTAATTTAGGGTGAGGTTTCTTGAGAAGAACACAAAGTGCCTTGAACCTAGTATTGACACTTTGAAGATGGTTTTCATAGACATGTCAAGTGTGAGTAAAATTAGAATTTATGCACATGCAAAGGCACAATTAGTTTTCAAGTTTGTTTTCATGGCATTAAAGATACATTTAACCTTTGAGGGTGTTTGAAGATTTGTTTTAAAAAGTTACCACCTTATAATAGTTGGCCATAAAGGGTGGTGTAATCAAAGAGGTCTTATATTATCACATATAATAATGTGATCATATATAACAAATAAAATATAAGATAGTAAACATTATATATATGAGGAGAGTCTCAAAAAATAGTATATTTCATTCATCTCAAGATTGATATGGCATAAGATGCCCTCTAAAAAAAAAAAAACACATGACATGTGTTGCCACACAACAAACCTTCTAAAAGTCCCCAAAAGAAACATATGTTGGGAAATTAGAGATCTAACACACAAGAATAGGCACTCTAGCAATTACACATCAAGAAGAAACAACTACATAGACAAACAACTGAGTAAGAGATCCTAGTGTTGCACAATGTGATTTTATATTATATGCAATGCATTGAGCCACATACTTAACAAAATTATCATATAAAACATTGATCAAAATTATTTTTTGCAAAATAAAGAGTGATATTAAGTAAACTTGTATCAATGAGTATCTTAATATAAAACTATTAAACTTTTCACTACATCCTATGTAAAAACCTTTGCATCATATATCTGCATCAATACATAATTGAAATAATAGATTATACCTTACAATTACATAAGAGAACACCTTTTACGTAGAAAAACCAAGAATAAACAAGAACGATGAGAAATTTAATAACATAAAATAGGATTAAAAATTTGTTATATTGCATCAATAAAAGGAAATATTAGGTTTACAGCTACTATCATAGGCTATAAAATTTGGATTCCTATAACATGCAATAGGAAATTATGTAAGCTCCAACCACAAAGATCTTTCCTACTACAATCCTACACTATTCGAGAGAGATAAACATAATTGAATGCATAATAAAATAAATAATGAAAACACAAATATTCAAAAAAAAAAACTCTCCCTTGCTTATGTCTTTCATAATACAATTTTGTCTCTCAGATTCACACAAATATGACAACATGAGAATTTAATAGTTATAGTTGTAAAGTTATGAGAAATAAGCCCCATTATTGTACAGGAGGAAAAGGGAAGCAATGCAAAGGGGTAGATTACTCCTCCTTTTCCAAATTGCATAGTTAGAAGGAAGATGCCCCAATAGGCTCAAGTGAGGACCTAAGCATTGAATGACATAGTGATCCTTTGCTAAATATGTAATTTAAAACTGGAAAAGAGGAAAGATGCAATATAGATGAAAAAATAGATGAATAGAGAAAAAACTGAAAAATAATAAATTGATAACTAACTGCCAAAAACCAAATTTGAGGTAATTCGAGGTCTATACTCCTATAATGACCTTTTATTTTGTTTTTGGATAGATCTAAAAGGTACATAATGTTTCATACGTATAAAATGTTTCATACGTTCTGTATCTAGCACTTTTCGTTGGAACTTTTTTTAGTCCTGTAACTATTCCTTATCTACCTAAAAAAGATTTGATACCTTTATATCATCTTTAGAAGTAAGCACCCTTGTTATGTTCTCATTTTTAGACCCATTTTTTCATTTATGTGTTCCCACATTGAGTTCACATCTTTTTAGCCCTTTTGCATCCTCCAAATCAATATTATTTGTTCAAAAGTTGTGAACGCCTCTAATTTCTATGCATGATTTCCCAAATATCTGCATCTATTCGCATAATTTATTTTCCTTCTAGGACCTATTAGGCCCCATTTTTGTAATTTCAAGATTTATACTTTCTCTTAGGGAAAGGAAGACCAATCTAAAACTCTACATTGTGAAGATCATGAATTTGCACCCTATTTTGTGGTAATCGGGTTTCCTTTTTTATAAGGTTTTGGATCTTCCTATAGTAACCTATAATTTGGTGAGTGATCTATCCTAGCATTTCTCACCATTTTAGATGATAAAAGTTTGATAAATTGTTCCTGCACAAAGAAAAGTAGGAAAATAGATTGTTAAAAGGGGTTTTCCTTGGTCAAACCCCTATTTAGGAATCAAAAATTGAAAATGAAAGGAAATTTCATAAAGGAAAGTATGTAAAAAGGTAAATTCTTGATTCACCTTGCATAAAACCTCATGGATAGATGTAGGAATAAATCATACCCATGAAGATGTTTGGATGTTCTTGGAATCAATGAGTTGACCTTGAAATGTAGAATAGGACTCAAGTATACCCTCACAAATGAATGGATCTATGAATGCGACTCCTAGATCTTCAATGTAGATATGCTTGACATGCTCTTGTAATGGAGAGATGAAGTTAGATGGAAGGAAGGATATTCTTGCTTCATTGATAATTCCTATACTTGGCCATCATGGGAGAGAAAATTTCTTCAATGGAAAATGTTGTCTTGGATTTGACTTGAATGAATTAGAGGAACTAGATCTTGGCTGCTTGCCTTCAAATCTTGAATCCAATTGCTCAATTTCTCTTGATCTCTTCATTGCATTTGATAGCTTGATTGTAGTAACGATATGAAAAATGAGGAGAGATAGGGTGTTTATTTACTTTATCTATTATTTTGGGATTAAAAAATAAGCCAAGTTGACGACGAGATCTAATTTCCCACTAACACTCTGACATAGGGCTTCGAGCCAAATTTGGGCTTAAAACTACGGGTACATAATGTTTGAAACATTATATAACAAGGATAATTAACCCAAATTTGAACTAGGTGTCAAGATGGTAGAAAATATGGAATAAAATAAGAATCAAGTTGCAAGGATCAAGCATAATGGACATCAGATCTCAAAATCACCAAAATGGGGCTTGGTATAACATCTAATCATGGGTGATAAATTTTTAGGACGGTACATGGAGATGCTACACTAAAGATCCAAAATGAGTTGTGGCAGATGTATTTATATGGTACATATAAAAAGGAAGGGTCAGGTACTAGTATTATTTTCATAGCACCTAGTGGTAAAAAATTTAAGTATTCTTTCATGCTTTCATTTGAGTGTACTAATAATGTTTTAGAATATCAAGCCCTTCTTATAGGTATTAATTTCCTTGTTAAGAATAGAATAAAGTTGTTAAATACATGAAAACTCAGAGTTAATTGCGTCACAGGTAAAATTTGTGTACTCTACCAAAAATAATAGACTTAAACAATTCAAGTTTACAGTCTAGGATTCAATTGAGTTTTTTTAATTCTTTTTCAATTGAATGGGTTGAAAGGTATAGAAATATTATTGATAGCTTATTAGCTGATGTAGCATTGAAAGGTGACGATATCACTCTTACTAATATTTCTATACTTAGAGATTAAAGTTAGACCATCTATAGCTAATAATATTTGCAACTAACATATTTTTGAAGATGACAATCTTCTACAGGTGATCCCACAAAGTTGTGTTCCACTTTTTTGCCAACTTTGACACTGAGATGAACATTCTAAAAATAAAAACTTTGCTTTCACATGCCTATTTCTATAAAATCATTAAGAATTTGAAGATGATGTAAACTAGTGACTTTTAGATTTTTTTATAGTTTCTAAATATATATATTTTAGGAATTTTGGAATTGATTTGTACTTGTTTTTCCTTCTCCTTCAAAAATTAGTTTGTATGATAAATTGACAACTAACTGATATGACTGACCTAGTCAACAATGTACTGTTCCTCGATTTTTCTTGATTTTGATGCTTGATTGCATCGAGTTTCAGGAATGGGTGACTCATATAAGACCGATCTGTCTGGTTTTGAGTATATCTATCACTGTATAAGATAATTGATATTTTAATTTGAAGATTGATTGATTGATTCAATTGATAACAAATTAGATTGCTAATAAAGTTGAGTCCATTGCCAATTTGCAAAGCTCATGGTTTTGACATTTGATTGATTGTTTGATCATCTTTCGCTTGTTGATAACAGTGATGTTTTATTGCTTGAGATTTTGCAATATTGGATTATTTTATGATGATTGATTTTTTCAGGACATTTTTCTCTTTTTAGGATTTTTTATGACTTATTAAGATTTTTACGGATTTTTTTCAAGACTTTTAGAATTGTCCCTAGTCTTGTGGATATCAACATTTTTAAGGAGTGACATTCACTTTTTTAAGAATAACATTTTTCTCTAAAAATGATATAAACATAATTATTTCAAAATTAGGTTGGTAATACCAATACACAGGGCATCCAATTGGTTTCATTTGATTTGGTTGAATATTTTATAGTTTATTGAGTTATAAAGTGAATTTAACTGTAATTTGGACATAGGTTCATTTTTATCACTCTAATCGATCGAATTTGGATAAATATTTTTCATTACTACAGTGGATCCATCAATCAAGATGGTTTATATCATATAAAGTATATACTTCTACTTTCATGTGCTAAAACTTTGGCCTATAAACATAAAAGTACGATACATGTAGTTCGAGAACAATTAGGTTCAGAACTCTTTACAAACTCATTTTCAAAAGAAAGAGAATTCATTTCTTTGTCCTTTTCAAAAACTCATTCACAGAGAGAACAAATTTGGAATTCAGAAATTAGCCAGAGAAACCCCCTGATTTCTGGCAAAAGATGGAGAATAAACAAATAGAAAACTGATTTTGACCAATGAAATGCTTATTGAGCAATTGCCAGGATCAATTTATGATCCTATAGATCTTTTCCACCCGTAAATCCAACCAAATGATTGATCAAATCACTACATGGAGAAAGCCATGTGTAATGAAAATTGCAAGCATTGTTTGGGGAGAGATTTCTTTCTTTTATTTAAAAGAGCAGATAATCCATTCCATCCGATGAGCTCCGGGTTCAAGTCCCAGGCAACCCAGAGTACAGGAATCTAGTATCTAAAGGTATTTTTGTTGACTTATTCTGGATCCAATTCAATGTTATCATTATCCATTTCTCTTAAAAAGAAAGAGAGGTAGCATCCCACTATTTGGGAATCATCCTAAGAAATGATGAGGTCTTTCTTACCCATCGAAAGAGTTTTCTGTAATTACATTTACCTTCAAAGAAGGCAATAATATTGACATACAGATATGATGTTATTATAATGTTTAATAACAAGCCTTATGTGTATTCTTGGGAGCTTGTAATGATTAAATAAACCAAGTTATAACCATGACCGCAATTCTAGAAAGACGTGAAAGCACAAGCCTATGGAATCATTTTTGTGATTGGATCACTAGCACTGAAAACCATCTTTACATTGGATGGTTTGGTGTCTTGATGATTCCTACCCTATTGACTACAACCTCTGTATTCATTATCGCTTTAAATAAAATAACGAACTCATTAATTCATTTTAGCCACAAAGCCTTCTTCAAAAAGATCTAAAGGGTAAGCTACATAGGCAATAAATTGATTTTCCTCTCCAGGAATGGGTTCAATATCATAGCATCGCCCCTTGTAGCGATCAAGACTGGTAAGTCCATCGGTCCAAATAGTGGTCCATGTACTAGTGGAAGATTTGGTAGCTACTGCTGCTCCCGCTTCTTTAGGGGGCACTCCAGGTTGAGGAGTGACTCGGAATGCTGGCAAGATTAACTTGATCTGTAAATATCAAAATTCATTTTTTCTTTTTTTGTTTGTTTGTTGGATTTTATCTAATTTTTATCGAATGTACTCCCTTTGATTCAATTGATTTTTATATATATGCAAGAGGTGTCCCTTCACCAGGGGACACCACTCTTTATTAATATGTATTAATTTAATTATATATTAAATAACTATATTAATATAATATAAATATATTATTATATTACCTAAAATTATAAATATTATTATATTATTACAATTTTATAATATAATTATATCATCTCATAAAAAATGACGCTCCCGTACGCTCCCGGTGCTAGGGTTTGTCCTGCGCAAGATCATGCGGTAGGTGGTGATTCCCATCTGGGAATGCTAGGAGGACATGGAATGTAGTATTCATTGAGAAATATGAGATTTCTCCCACTAGAGTATATCTACAGATTGTCTTTGCCGACAACTGTATTCTCTTCTCCACCAAAAATGATTAAATTGGTGAAAGGTGACAAGTCTGTGAACCAATCACATCGATGAGTGAAATGTGGAGAGGCACCAGAGTATATGTACCAAGAAAAAGACTTCACATGATATCTTGGGTGCTTTCCATGAAAGAATAAATTAGATTATTTCTGCTACGAGTGCGCTGCGACATCGGCCTTAGGCTGAGACCCTCCATGCTTATGTTGCTCAGAAGCAAGCCGATTCTAACAATCCTTGATCAAGTGAACAAATTTGTGGCAGTAGTTACACTGAACTTTCTTCTTCTTTGAGCTATCCTCAGGCTGACTGGAGCCTTTCTACCAAGCTAATTGAGATCTTCCTTTATCCTTGTGAAATCATTTGGCTGCAAATTCTTTTTCTGAGGAGGATGAAGTGGCATTGCTACCAAACTATTGTTTCCAATGGTCTCACTGTAGAAGTTTGGTGCACAACTCTAGAAACTTTAAATCAACATTAGTTGCAGTAATGTTGAGTGTCTCAATGAAGTGATCATAGGATTTAGGTAGACTCTTCTGGGTGATAATTACCATCTCCTCTTCCTTCATTTTTTGACCAATGGCCTCAAGTTGATCTTTGATGACCTTAATCTTTGTCAGATGCTCTTGTAAGGAGATATGCTTATCCATCATATTTGAAAATACTTGGTTTCTCAGGAAGAATGCATGACTCTTTTCTAATGTTTCATGGAGATTCTTCAACATAGTCTAGATCTCTATAGCTATCTGGCCTAATGGCACTTGTGGCAGCTGATCATTTGTAACTGAAAGCTTGATAAGAATGACCGCATCTTAGTTGTGCTCATCAAACTTACCCTGATCTTGTCCAACTACGGTAGGAGGAGTCTCTTTACCCAAAACAATCTCATTGAGGAGACGATATTCAAAGAACATCATCATCCGCTGCTTCCATGTGTTGTAATTTTGTTGTTGAATCACTGATTGCCTTCCAACATTATGTTGTTCAAAGATGTCATTTGCATGCTTTCTGAAGCACAAGAAATGAGAAATTTTGAAGAGGTGAAAAATATATGCTAGAATATGAGGCACAGATCCCAATGTACTAACATAGGACAAGTCAAGTACAAACTTCAAGAAAGATGAAGTATGATTAGCATGAATTCCACTGTACTGATTTTTGACAGATCCAAAAATATTGACGAAAACTCAAAAAACTTCGCAAAACCCCACAAATAATATGTACGTCAAAAAAAATTTTGCCCAAAAAATTAGAGTTTTGTAGAAATCCTAGCTGGCTAAGAAACAAGGTCTGAATCACTAAGAAAATGTTGGAAATCTAAAAGTAGTAGTTTGCAAATTTGAAGAAACTCTAGATGAGCAAACAAAACTTAAAAAATCTTTACAAATCCTAGCCACCAGAAAAAAAACAACTAAGAAAAATCCATTTTTCTCAACCGCAAACATACAGAGAGAAAAGAAGTTCATGCCTTGATGCAGATAAAAAAAAGTGACCATACAAAAAATAGTCGAACGGGTCGCAGAGATGTGATTTTCACCGTTCTAGATAGGAAATACAACTAGAAGGAAGAGAATGGAGTCTGCAACAAAAAATGACCAATATTATGGTTGGGTGAGCTTAAAGAAATGGAGGCGTGGGCCGTATTTGCAAAAAAAACCAAAGAAATGTTCAGAAAACTAGTGTTTTATAACGTGTAGAGAATAGAACTTGGGTCATTGAAGAAGTCGCAAGTATAGGTAAAGGCGATTTCAAGCTGACCAGAAAAACACAAAAACACATTTTTATTTGTAGAGAAATGGTCGTCGAACCAGAGATAAAAACAACCATAAAACTCAAGGAATCACAAAATCATGTTTTGTTTAGCACGTCAGAATTTCAAATGAGTTTGAATCGAAAGAAAAAACACTGACTGGGTTCTGCTAGGGTTTTCATGTGTACAGCATTCTGTCTGTGTTTTCGCCCTGAGCCATCCATCTGTCATACCGCATTTACTGTGGGATCTCATTAGGGTTAGCCTTTAGTATGGCTCTGGCCAACTTCGGCCCAGCAGTTACTGCTGGTGCTCAAGTTGAAGCTTCAGACTGCCATGGCGCCTCCTCTGAACAAATGTCTTCGCAAGTTTTTCCTGAAGGTCTTCCACGAGGTAACCCTGACATTATCCTTAATCCTCAAGAATTTGATACTGCATGTGAATAGTTAGAGAAACATACGCTAATTGGATATTTTGTGGGTCGTACTCCTCCTGAAAGTATCCTTAAGGACTGGGTCAACAAGAGCTGGACCCCTCATGGGGTCCGTCTTGACGGAGTGCAAAACCTTACCAAAGGTTTTTTCCTTTTCAGGTTTGCTAACCCTTCCCAGGTGGACGCGGTTTTCAACCGTGCTCCCTGGACTGTTAGGTCTTCCTTGTTAGTTTTCTAGAGGTGGTCTCGAGACTTTACTGTCTCCGATGATAAAAAACTTAGGGTTCCTGTTTGGGTTGAGTTCCCTGGTCTCCCTTTGCCATGCTGGCCTTTTATTGAAGCTATTGCCAAGACCCTAGGCAAGGTCATTGTCATGGAACATGACAAGTTTTTCA
>MU225685.1:8035757-8056920 GCA_018584345.1 Thuja plicata | reverse complement strand
GTATAAAAAAGCTACTATATGCAATAATGTGATTATGCAGATTCAAGTGCAAGCCAACAAAGTGGCTCTGGAGGTTTCTCACCTACAGGAGCTGCTGAATCACTGGGGCAACGCTCCCTGTACGGTTTCCTGGGTTCCTCCGGATGCTCTTTCTACTGAGGGTACGCCTCCCAGAGGCTGTCGCCACAGGCGTAGCTCCTCTGCGTGCCGCTCACATACGCCATGGTCCCAAGCCCCTCGCCATCACTCTCTGAGAGGTGGTGGGGATGGTTGGCGGCGCCGCTCGGCTTCTCCGCCTCCATGGACCTCTGGATGGGGGTCAGCCCCAGCACAGTCTGCCCCTCCTGACGTCCCTGGTGCTCACCGTGGCTGGGATTGGCCTCCTGCCACCTCCAAGTTTCCCTGCCTGGCGCTTTCTATTTCCCCGCCTAGGGTGGATGACAAAGAAAAAGAAAAAGAAGCTGTTGATAATGATGGTTGGTCGCTTCCCGACCCTACTGTCAATCCCACTAAGCAGTGGGGACCGGATGATAAAGATCCACCACCTTCTGGAACTGCTCTTGCTGCCTAAATGGCATTATGTTTTTTTTGATGAATAGTTTTATGCTTCCGGCTTAGCCGTGTGAACTCTGCGGGGTGATTTCTGTATCCCCCGGCCCCTTTTTTGTGAATATGTATCTTTAATATTTTATTAATAGAAAAGGACTATTCATCAAAAAAAAAGAAAAAACACTAATCCCTGCAAAATGGTAACCAAAAAGCCCTAGAAGCCAAGAAATTAATTTTGAAAAATTTAAAAACTAATAAATTTTGAAAGAAATTATATATTTTTTGAAAAAAATTATTCCAATAGCTTTCACCCACTTTAATTTAACATGGGTAAAAATTTAACTTTTTGGTGCAAACCTTAAACAAATCACAATATTCAGTATACATGGTTCCTCTGGTTCATGTTTATGATTAATTTTTTGTGCTTAAATTGCTGCACCTATTGTGTAACATAACTGCAACAATGGTGTTTGAGGTTTTGACCCTATGTATCTCCAAGGATTTATATGGTCACAAATTTTTTTATTTTCCCAGCTCCCTTCATTACCCATTTGTCTCTATTGTGAGATGTTATATGATAGTATGAAATTTCAAGTAGGATTTTTCGCTAAGTAGGTATCGTTAACATGGCGAATCCTTTTACTGTGTTGCCCAAGTGTTATATTCCACTCAACTCTCAGTTGCTTTAAAAGTTCCTTTCATGTATTGGTGGATTTATTTGAAGAATGAGCTTCTTCTACATGGACGTATATGTAGGAAGGGAAAGCATATTGAGCGGTTTGGTATATCGATCTAGCAGTGTATAAAAAACTTATTTAGGTGATAAGGAACCAATCCATTTCTTACAACAAAACGCATTAAATCACATCAACTATTGGTACAACACTAAGTGGAAAGCACACTTGGTTAGAATGGTCAAGAGAAGTTGAGGAGGCTCTCATATTCAATGATTTTTTGTTTGATCTGTGTGACAAAGACATACAACTAGTTGAACTAATAACAATTGTGGAGACAAAAGTTATAAGACATCAACCTTGATAAGGGCCTTGGTTGATTGAGAAGTCTGCTATACAAGTTAAAGAATTCATATGAATCTCATTTAGAATCGGAGTTCATACAATTGCAATTGAAGTTGTTCTTTCAAACTTGAATGGAAAATGGTGATGTATTGAGTCAAGCTTTAGGAATTCAATCAATCAAGTAGGATGTTGAAGCTATTGGCATCAAATTTGACATATATATATAGAGAGAGATTGCTAAGAAATAGTGCTTAACATAGGTTAGTAAATAATAAATAAGTAATGTAAAGATTAGTTTTTAGTTAGATGTTGGGTACTTGTAGGTTGTATGGCTATATAAAGCCATTGAATGTAATAATGAGTTGTTGATGTATGAAGAATTAATAGGTTTGAGCTTGTGGCTCTCCTACATCTCAAATTCCAATAGGGTATCGGAGTATGTTTTGAAAGAGACCTGATTTGAATATTACTCCACTCATTCTTCATTTGTTGTGTTTATTAAGGCATGGTTTTATGAATTATTGGATGTATGTGATATGATATTCGTTGTTGCCGTGGAACAATTTCCATTTGAATATTTTTTTATGGGCCTTTGATATTCTGGGCACGATAATTATATTAACACTAGAATAATATTATCAAGAAAAGACACTTTGCTTCTGAGAACATATGATATCAATTGGTAGGTCCCAATTAAGTCTCAGTGATTTATCTAATGTTAATATCCAAATGTTTTGAAGCTTTGGGTTTAATATATGAACAGAAAAATGATTATGGCACTTAATAAATTGATACTTTGGAAAGATAAAGTCTCATTTCATCCACTTATAGGAAGGGAATGGCAATATACACTACTTAAAGTGTCATTTTTGTAGCTTATGTTGTGACGTGGTGGTACTAATTACATATTCAAATTTCCTGAGTCATCGTGTGATGTTAGGTATGAGAAAGTAGAATGAATAATGAAGCTTGAAGTTTTGTTTTTTTGGGCATGATATATATTTTTTTAAGGAAATTAAGGAGAAGGATTATGTCCTTTCTATTATACAATACAAATAGGAGAAGTTTTAAGGAACTCTAGATCAATCCCCTAAGAAGCAGTTATTGAGAATGTGATTCTTCGTTATGTTAAATCTAATGCAGCTTGGTGGGCTAATGTTGTACACTAGAATCATGAACGTATTATGCATAGTGCAACTATGGAAAAGACAGTTTGTCATAATGTACCCAATCCTTGAAATGGACATTACACACTTCTAGTGTGGAAAATTCAGAAGAATGATTGTTTACAGTCAGTGTAGAACAAATATAGGAGACTGAGTTTAGTTACCAGAGGGCTGTAATATTTAACAATAAGAGATCATTATTTCACACCCTTGAATAATGTTCATGAATTTTGATTCATTAATTTATGCTATAATATTGGGATACTAAATCTTATATGCTTCTATCATTGATATTTCCCTTCGGGATAGTTTAGTTTTAAGAACTATTTGTAATCTCTCTTTGAAATGCTTTCAAGACAAATCAAGAAGCATAAGAGATTGCATTCAAGGGAGAAAGAACTTGATTCTTGTAGTTATGGAATTGAGTTGAAGATTGATATTAGATTCAGAGGGAGTCTAACAATCCATCAGAGGCAGCCCTTGACAACAAGGTCAGAAGGTTGATATTAGATTTAGAGGGATTTTGACATTTCATTACAGGCTACCTTGGATGAACAGGTCAAAAGGTTTATGAAAGAACTTGAGCTTCAGAGGGGGCAGCAAGAGGATCTGATTCATTTGATTTCTGAGGATCTTGGTCATATTGGTTTAGAGGGAGTAGACCATGTTAAGATGGTTTCTCTAGTGATCTTGAAATTATAGCATATAACTATGACCCATGGGAGGGAGTCCCATGTATATAGGCTGAAATTACTTTATGCAGACACCTAGGTCATCATATTCCTAGATAGGTTGGGGTTCACCAAGAGTGATGCAAACTATGTTAGAGATATGGTGCATAGGAATGCTATTCAGTCGAAGTACATTATCAATGAAGAACAGACGATCAATATTCTCATAAATCCTCTTACCAAAGTGAATTTTGTGCATCTTTTGAGACAAGTTTTGAGTTGTGGAGAATGAAGCTCTTGCTGAGATGGAGTCTCAACATCAATGATCTCTTGAGATGTACTTTAATTCATTCCTCTCTAAGAGATAATTTTGAGGTATCAGCCCTTGTAATGCATTCTTCTATGTTAGAGATAAATTGAGGTGAAAGCCCTTGTTCCACCCTCTGGGAGTAGTCATAGTGGATCCACCCTATTATATGGCTCATGGTGCATGTCATATGTGTGACGACATGAAAACACCATGTGAGAGAGTCCATGGTAATTTTATTGTACTTGTATTTATACCCTCTGGATGAGCCATGGTGAATATCAATGTGAGGTGATTATCTCACAATGATGAATACTTATACATCTTACCATCATTGTGAGGTGACAATCTTACAATAATGGTGTATATCACATGAGGTGATATCTATGAAAATCCATAATGTAATATATCATGTAAAGTGATATTTATGGAAATCCATAATCGTGAATATCACGTGAGGTATATCTATGAAAATCCATAATGGTGGATATCATGTAAAGTGATATTTATTGAAATCCATAATGGTGGATATCATGTGAGCTGAAATATATGAAAATTCATAATAGTGGATATCACATAAAGTGGTATTTATGGAAAACCATAATGGTGAATAACACGTGAGGTGATATCTATGAAAATGCATAATGGTAGATATCATGTAAAGTGATATTTATGGAAATCCATAATGGTGAATATCACTTGAGGTGAAATCTATGAAAATCCATAATGATGGATATGATGTAAAGGGATATTTATGGAAATAAATAATAGTGGATAGCACGTGAGGTGATATCTATGAAAATCCATAATGGTGGATATCACATAAAGTGATATTTATGGAAATCCATAATGATGGATATCACATGAGGTGATATCTATGAAAAATAAAAATCTATAATGATGGATATCACGTGAGGTAATATCCTTGGATAAGCCACGATGTTAAAAGTCACAGTGAGGTGATACATATTATTTCATCATCCATGGGATTAGCCATGATGATGTGTTCATTTGTATTTCCACTAATGGGTGTAACCGTGATGGATCCACCCTCTAGGAGTATCCATAGTGGATGTCACTATGTAACTCATATTTAGAGAATAAATCCTCCCTAGCTAAGAGGGAGTGTTGATTTTTATTGTATCTATGGTCTGAATGCACAAGCCTTCATAAATAACACAAAGGTTGTATTTGTATTGACATTATTATTTTGAGATGTTATAATTATATTATAATTGTGATAATATAATTATATTTATAATTATATGTAATATAATAATATATTGATATTATATTAATATTATAATAATATAATTTTTTAATATATAATTATATTAATACGTATTAATAAAGAGTGGTGTCCCTTGGTGAAGGGACACCTATTGCATATATAATAATAGTCAACTGAATTAAAGGGATTACATTCAATGAAAATTAGATAAAATCCAATAGACAAAATAAAGAAGAAAAAAAATTCGATATATGCAGATCAAGTTAGAGTGATCAAAATGAACCTATGTCCAAATTATAGTTACTGTCACTTAATAACTCAATAAACTATAAAATATTAAACCAAATCAAACGAAACTAATTGGATGTCCTAGGTATTGGTGTTACAAACCTAACTTTGAAAGAATTACATTTTTATCAGTTTTAGAAAGAAAACAATTATGTGTAAAAAAGTGAATGTCACTCCTTAAAAATGTTGATTTTTTATACAAATTGCATTTTAAAGGAGAAGGAAAAGTGCATACAAATCAATTCCATAATTTTTAAAATATATATATATTTATAAATTATAAAAAATTTCTAAAAGTCACTAGTTTACGTCATCTTTAAATTCTTAATGGTTTTGTAGCAATAGGCATCCGAAAGTGAAGTTTTTTTTTACGAATGTTCATCTCAGTGTCAAAGTCAACAAAAAAGTGTGACAACTTTGTGGGATCACCCGTAGATGATTATCATATTCAAAAATCTGTTAGTTGCAAATATTATTAGCTATAGATCATCTATCTTTAATCTCTAGGTATATAAATATTAGTAAGAGTGATATCAGTGCCTTTCAATGCTACATCAGCTAATAAGATATCAATAATATTTCTAGACCTTTCAACCCATTCAATTGAAAAATAAATAAAAAAAATCAATTGAATCCCAGACTGTAAACTTATATTATTTAAGTCTATTATATTTGGTAGAGTACACCGATTCTACCTATGATACAACTAACTCAGAGTTTCCATATATTTTAACAACTTTATTCCATGCTTTACAACAAAATTAAAACCAAGAAAAATGACTTGATATTCTAAAACATTATTAGTATACTCAAATGAAAACATGAAATAATACTTAATTTTTTTACAAATAGGTGCTATGAAAATAATATTACTACCTAACCCTTCCTTTGCATATGTACCATATAACATCTACCACAACTCATCTTGGCTCTTTAGTGTAGCATCTCCTTGTACCATCCTAAATATTTATCACCCATGATTAGATGCTCTATTAGGCCCCATTTTGGTGATTTTGAGATCTTTTGTACATTATGCTTGATCCTAGCAACTTGATTCAAATTTTTTTACATATTTTCTACCATCTTGACACCTAGTTCGAATTTGGGTTAATTATCCTAGTTATAGAATGTTTCAAACATTATGTACCCACACTTTTTTGCCCAAATTTGGCTTGAAGCCCTATGTTAGAGTGTTAATGGGAAATTAGATCTCATGGTCAACTTGGGTTATTTTTTAATCCCAAACTAACAGATAAAGTATATAAACACCCTATCTCTCCTCATTTTTCATATCACTGCAACAATCAACCTATTAAGTGCAATGAAGAGATCAAGAGAAATTGAGCAATTGGATTCAATATTCGAAGGAAATCATCCAAGATCTTTGTTCCTCTAATTAAGTCAAGTCAATTCCAAGACAAGCTTCTCCATAGAAGCAAGTTTTTCTCCCCTGATGGCCAACTGGAGGAATTATCAACGAAGCAAGAAGATCCTTCCTTCCATCTACCTTCATCTCTCCATTACAAGAGAATATCAAGCATATCTACATTGAATATCTAGGAGTCACATTCATAGATCCATGCATTTGAGAGGGCATACTTGATTCCTATTCTACATTTCAAGGTCAACTCCTTGATTCCAAGCACATCCAAACATCTTTGTGGGTATGATTTATTCCTACATCTGTCCATGAGGATTTATGAAAGGTGAATAAAGTATTTACCTTTTTACATTATTTCCTTTATGAAATTTCCTTTAATTTTCAAGTTTGATTCCTATATAGGGGTTTGACCAGGGTAAACCCCTTTTAACCCATTGTTTTTCTAATTTTTTGTGTGCAGGAACAAGTTATGAAAATATGATCATCTGAAATGGTAAGAAATGCTAGGATAGATCACTTACCAAATTATAGGGTACTGAAGGAAGATCCAAAACCTTATATAAAAAAGGAAACTTGATTAGCGCAAAATAGGGTGCGAATTCATGATCTTCATAATGAAGGGTTTTGGATTGGTCTTCCTTTCCCTAAGAGAAATTATAAATCTTGAGATTAAAAAAATGGGGCCTAATAGGTCCTAGATGGAAAATAAATTATGTGAATGGATGGATATTTGGGAAATCATGCATATAAATTAGAGCCATTCTCAACTTTTGAACAAATAATATTGATTTGGAGGATGCAAAAGCATTAAAAGATGTGAAATCAATGTGGAAACCCATAAATGCTAAAATGGGGCTAAAAATGAGCACCTAACAAGGGTGCTTATGTTTTAAGACAATACAAAGATATCAGATCTTTTTTAGGTAGATAAGGAATAGTTAGAGGACTCCCAAAAATTTCAACCAAAAGTTCTAGATACAGAATGTCTGAAACATTTTGTACCTAGGTATAGAATGTATGAAACATTATGTACCTTTTTGATCTATCCCAAATAAAAATCCTAGGTTAGTGTAGTAGCCTAGACCTTGATTTAGCTCAGATTTGGTTTTGATAGTTTGTTATCAATTTGTTATTTCCAGTTTTTTCTCTATCCGTCTATTTTTTCGTGTATATTGCATCTTTCCTCTTTTCCATTTTTAAATTACATATTTAGAAAAGGATTATAATTTCATTTAATGCTTAGGTCCTCACTTGAGCCTATTGGATCATCTTCCTTCTGAGTATACAATTTGGAAAATGAGAATTAATCTACCCCTTCTCACTGCTTCCCTTTTCCTCATGTATAATAATGAGGCTTAATTCTCATAACTTTACAACTACAACTATAAATTCTCATGTTGTCATATTTGAGTGAATCTAAGAGATAACATTGCATTAAGAAAGAGAGAAGCAAGGGAGATTTTTTTTATTTGAATGTTTGTGTTTTCATTATTTATTTTATTATGCATTCAATTATTTCTAATCTCTCTTGAATAGTGTAGGATTGTAGCAGGATAGAAATTTGTGGTTGGATCTTACATAATTTCCTATTGCATGTTATAAGAATCCAAATTTGATAGCCTATGATAGTAGTCATATGCCTAATATTTCAAGGAGTTATTTGTTCCTTTTATTGATGCACTATAATAAATTTGTAATCCTATTTTATGTTTTTTTAATTTCTCATCGTTCTTTTTTATTGTTGGGGTTTCCACGTAAAAGGTGTTATCTTATGTAATTGTATGGAATGATCTATTCTTTAAATTATGTATTGATGCAGATATATGATGCAAAGGTTTTTACATAATATGTAGTGAAAAGTTGAATGGTTTTATATTAAGATACTGAATTATACAAGTTTACTTAATATCAACTTTATTTTGCAAAAAATAATTTGGATCAATGTTTTATATGTTAATTAATTAAGTATGTGGCTCAATGCATTGCATATAACATCAAATCCAATTGTGCAACACTAGGATCTCTTACTCACCTATTTGTCTATGTACTTTTTTGTGCTTGATGTGTAAATTCTAGAGTGTCTATTCTTGTGTGGTAGATATCTAATTTCCCAACATATGTTTCTTTAGGGGACTTTTAGAAGGTTTGTTGTGTGGCAACACATGTCATGTGTTTTTTTTACTTAGAAGACATCTTATGCCATATCAAACATGAGATGAATAAAATATACTATTTGTTGAGACTCTCCTCATATATATAATGATTACTATATTATATTTTCCTTGTTATATATGATCATGTTATTATATGAGATAATATAAGACATCTTTCCTTACACCACCCTTTATGGCCAACTATTATTAGGTGGGAACTTTTAAAAAAAAAAATTCAGACACCCTAAAAATTTAAATGCATCTTTAATGTTATGCAAACAAACTTGAAAACTAATTGTGCCTTGGCATGTACATGAATTCTAATTTTACTCACAGTTTACATGTCTATAAAAACCTTCTTCAAAGTGTCACTACTCTGTTCAAGGAACTTTGTGTGCTTCTCAAGCAACCTCCCACTAAATTACTATCTCAAACTTGAAGGTGCTAAAATCCATTAATCTTTCCTATGACGAAGACTTAGGCACCAAAAATAGCAACTCCTAGTGTGGAATTTTTTTGGATAAATTCTCTCTTCATAAGTTACTTTTGCATTAGGGTGGTAAATATTTTACCACTTCCCTGCACATATAAACCATATTTTGAAACTTTTCTTTAACATGTTTGTAGATTTTGTCACTATCTATAGCATGTATACTATGTATTTAGTTTTATTTAAACTAATATATTATGGGTTTTCCAGTTTATCAAAAAATAATATCCTCAACGAGAAGGGCATTAGAGGCATTCATTATGAACTATATCTAATAAAATAATAATTATCCTATAATAAGCCTTATTGTGAATTGTATCTAATAAACAACTCTATTATCCATAAGTCATGTATGATACATATTAAAAATAATAATAATATTTATATATTTGGTATGTTGTTAAATTTACTCTAGTTATGATCATTTAATAAATAAAAGATCCAATAAATTGAAGAACTGTGAGAGATAATTTATATAAATGAATATGATAACTAAAATGAGACTCCATGTTTAAATAAGGATAGATTACTTCATATCGTTAGTAGAAATCCTTTTAATTTATGATCTTTATTTCATCTCTACCTAATCATATAAAAATTTACTCAATTAAAGAATCTAGTTTGAATAGCAAGCTGTCTATGAAAATGAAGAGTCATTGAGTGAAAAATATGTCAAATTGCTTCTAGTCTAATATGCCATAGGACTTTGAATAGCTCCTTATGGAAGCATTTATTTGAAGTATATTTTTTAGTTATTCCTCCCTTATAAATGGTCGGAAATCATGAGTAGGATTCCATCTCACTCTTACTGTACCTAGTGGATTCATAAGATTCTTCTTTGCACTTGAGTTTTTAAACACTCTCAACCCTAGACATGGGAAATTTTCTAGGAATGAAAATATACGCATTTCTTATTTGTAAAAAAATTTAAATTTTTTTTTAAAAATTGAATATTCTTTTTGAGAAAAAACACTATAATTTAGTTGCGAATAAAATATTGAAATTGAAGTTACGTCACATGCCACTCTTTACATGGTAATTTGTTTTTCTTTTTTTATTCATTTTTTTGTGTGTATTCATAACTTGAAACTCTAGCACGTATGGATATACTTTTTCACTAATTTTATAAAATATATATTTGAAATAAAATTTTAAATTTATATATATTAAAATATAAATCTTTTCATTTGGAATAACCATTTTCCTTAACTTTTTATCTAAACTAAAAATGAAATATATCATCTTGAAATAGATTCTTTTCTCTACTTGATCATTTTTTTTCAAAAAAATTAAATAAATTTTAGCATTTTTCCATGACAAGAAAATAAACCTTATGTTTTTGTGTTGATGACCTACTTTCAATAAATAAAATATATTAAATATTAAAAATTATTAAAGTATTAGAAGATATATTTATTGAAAAACTCATTTATAGATTTATAAAGGGATATTTTTATAAGAATATTGTTAATAAGCCCTGTGTTGTTTAAACATCAAATTTTCCAAATTGTTTTAGTTTTTTGGTAATTGGACCCTAAGTGAAATTAAATATGCACTTAATCAACACTTTATATTGGAAATGTCGAGACACATATCTAAGTTAGCTATAATGAATGTAGCTAGAACATATATTTGACTAAACTTGTTTTTTAGTTAGAAAATTGACTTGTGTTGATAGGATAGCCTAAAGTGTGACACGACTTTATACTTTAATCTATTAGAAAAATTTAATTACTCACCACATCATCTGAAATAATTAGTAACTAAAATAATAATATTGTAACATCCACAAAATGTAAACATTGTATCCAAAACTCCAAGAATCATAACCAAATTCAAAGAAATATAGAGTGTAACATCCACAAAATGTAAACATTGTATCCAAAACCCCAAGAATCATAACCAAATTTAAATAGATATAGATCAGTCTTCCATACAGACTTCAAATACTCTTTCATGAATATTTCATCTTCTAACACTATATCATTTTTAAAACATTAAATGCACACTTAGGTGCAACGCTAGAGAATACAAGAAAAATTGAGCATATATTTCTAATATTCTCTTCACACCGAGTTGACATAAATGACAAAACCAACACATATTTCCAACCACCTGAGAACATAGGACCATATGAACACATATTTCTAATATTCTCCTCACATTAGGTTGACATCAATGGCAACACCAACACATATTGCTAACAAAACTTTTCTCTGAAATGAAGACCTATTAGAAGAAATATAAGTAGAATAACCTAATACATTATAACTATTAGAAGATTGAAATAGGTTAGGTGTAGAATTTGGTAAATATCATATGGTCTCAAAAAAGCTAATATTCCTTGGTATGCAAGATTGGAAAAGTACTTACTCTAGAAAGGCTTCAAGAAAGATACCATAGATAGTAATATTTATTTTAAAATTAGGGAGGATATAATTTTGATACTTTTTGTGTATGTTGATTATATAATATTTGGTGGAGATGATGAGATGTGTAATAAATTTGGTAAGTAAATGCAACAAGATTTTTAAATGTCTATGCTAGATGAGCTATAATTCTTTTGTAGACTTAAAATTTCTTAGTTAGATGATGGTATCTTTACCTCTCAAGAATTTTTTGAAGGAAAGGTTGAGGAAATTTGGTTTGGAGGATTGAAAACTTTGAAGCACTTCTATGGTGATAGGTTGTCATTTGAACAATGATGATGAGTTAACTCTATCTAATCATATATTGTATAGGTCCATAGTTAGAGGTTGAGTATATTTAAACACCTCTAGGTCCATAGTATATGTTGTCTATATGGCTACAAGGTCTCAAGCTAGTACAAGAGGAAATACATGCAAAAGGACTTAAAAGAAGATTCAAATATATGAAGGTTACTTTGAACTTTGGTCTATGTTAGATATACTGGAAATTGACTTCTATTTGAATCTATACATCAATGATAATTGGATAAGTTATGTGGATGAAAATAGAAGTACCAATGGTGGAGCCTTGCTTTTGGGAGGCATACTAATTTCATGGTTCATTAAGAAGAAAGATTTAGTGGCCCTATCAATAGAAGGAGCATAATACATAGTAGGAGTATCTTGCTACACTCATATATTGTGGATGAAGTGGACCTTGAAGGATAATAGGGTAATATGACCTGAACCCATTCCTATTATATATGACAATGTAAGTGCCATAAAAATTTCAATGAATCTAGCTATTCATTCTAAACCAAGCACATATTTATTAGGCATCATTTTATAAATGATAAATGTTGTAGATCAAGAGGAAAAATTAGAATATGTGCCCATAAATTGTATACATGGTTTATAAAATCTCTCTCAAAGTAAATATTTGAGTATCCTAGACTAAAGATATGGCTTTCTGCCATTCTTTTCTATATGTATCTAGATGGTGCATCTATCCTGCATGAAAAATTCAAGATATATTCTTTCTCCTAGAGACTCGTGAAGGATACATCCCAAGTGGAGTAGGAAGTAAGAATGTTTATACTAATAGGGATATTATTCTTATCCTTTTTAAGACCTATTTCCATTTTGTAGATGATGTCAAAGAGGGAGACAAATTAGAGAAAATAGGAAGTGTTTCAATCAATGATAAAAGTGGAGATTATTGGAGATGTAGAGTATTGTGTTGTCATTGATGTCCACCCATGATACACTTATATAGAAAATGGTAAAATTGTTGTCGATATAGAGTAGTATGTTGACCTTGATGTCACCTCATCATATGGAAGATTGTTTTAGTTGTGTGACAATGTGTTGTCATTGATATCAACCAATATTTGTAAGCTTGAATGTCAAATATTGTGATCTAATGTTCATGGTTGGATCTAAAATAAAATGATCAAATGTTCATGGTTGGATATCAATGTTGTAATAAAATTTTCATGGTTGGATATAAAATGCATTGATCAAATTTTCATGGTTGGATATCAAATGTTCTAATAAAATTTTCATGTTTGAAAGTCAAATGCTATATTTTGAAGCTTATGGTTAGATTTCAAATATGATACATGATTAATAGATTGTTGCAATGAAACAAATCAAGTATGCATTGCCAGTTTTGGCATCTCTTAATCTTCCTTACTAAATTTTACCAAATTTATCTATATTTTAAGTAATGGTTTCTTGGTGTAAAAGATAGGAAAAGAAGAATGTAAAGTCTCTATGTTTCTCATTTCATATCACACACACTAAGGAGTTGTTAGGGTTTATTCAGTAAGGAAAATATTATTTCCAATCTAAATGGGTATGATGAATGGTCCAATTTTTTTTTGCATTTTAATATATGTTCTTTTCATTTGAGGGACTTGATAATATTGTTTATATATTACTTCTCCTCAAGTTTTAAATGTTCAAGTGCATCACAAGAACAAATCTAATTATTATATCTCAAGATTGTTTGACCAGCTAGCTTAAATGAATGTGATAGTGTGAAATATTGGTGGAATAATGTAGTTGAATGTTATATAATATTCTTATTTACTTTGAAAAATGATTCATAGAACTTTTTCGATTCTGTTTGTTGACTTGAACATTTGGATTAAAGACTAATTGTGTTTTGAGATGACTAGGATATTTGCAACAATTATTTAATGGTTGTCCCCATGTGGAGATGTGTTAAAGAATGTTTTTAATCTTACCTGTCTCTTTCCTTGCTTCATATTTGTTTGGAGCAAACCCATTTGGCCATTGCACAACTCATGTCTATATGTTTCACTAGGCTAAATCAAAGAAGGTTGTTGGTTTTTGTAGAGGATATAAATTAAAGATCAAATCAGTTGCAAGGATGTGAAGTTGTGTGATTTTTTTGGTGTCAAGAAGGATGTTAATAAGTTCTTAATGTATATTGGAAATAGTGATCTAGAGGTATCTTTTAGAATAACTGAGGGGGGGGGGGGTGAATCAGCGACCTAAAAAATTAATCCAAAACTTTATACCACATATATAAACCTCTAGTTATCTTTAGTCCTACAAGCTTTATGGCCTTAAATAATCTTATCAAATAACTACTGCTCGGAGTTCATTGTTTATCCTTATACTTAAGCTTTACCGAATAGAGGTCTCATCCTTTACTGAAAAATAGTAAATAACTTAGTGTTTACCAATCAATCCTACTTTATTAATGTGTAAAGAAAACCATTAAATAAATAAACCATATACACATTTGAAACGTGGATTTTTAACGTGGAAACCCTGTTAAGGGAAAAACCACTTGGGACTGGTAACCCAAAATTTTCACTCTTATAAAGTGAGATCGGTGAAGAGCTAACCCTGTTAAGGGTTACAAACACAATGTTAAGTGTGACCCTATTAGAGGATTTAAATGTAATATTTTATCAATTGATATCTGGCATTCACTATTCTATCTTCGTGAAAATATTTTTGATACTCTTTGGGATGTATCTCAATATATAAAGGATAGTTAAATCCTACTCGATTAAGAGACTTTCTGATCCAATGGTTAAACTGAAACATTATATGATATGTTCATAAATACAGCTAAACTTTCTAGATGTTCAGATCTATTGTACACTCATAATACCTTTCTAATCAATGTTTCTCTTCTGTTCCTTTGCTCCACTTCTTTCTTCTCGGTGATGCTGTGTTTTTTTTGCTTGGTGTCCATATAAATATTAGCTCCGTTCTTTAGCTTGTTTGATTTGGACTATATGAAGACTTCTTATCTTTACTAGTATTCTCTTCAGCATCCTCTTATTCTTCTCCCATTAATAATGAATTATCTTGTCTTTATTATAGACATGATTTCACCATTTATAAGTCGTTGTATTTCTTATTCTTGATGTGATCCATAAATCTCGTCATTCTTGCTTTAAAGCATGCTTTAGTTTTATCCTGTAGATTTCTTCTTGACAATTGGAATAAAACTATCTTTAAACTCTAGCTTATCTCTAGCTTTTAACTGGTCAATGAAAAAAATGTAATCAATCAATTAAATCCATATTTATCTCCTGCCAGCTAAGTCTTTTCTCATTTCTAAAACTCAATTTTGATCGGTGTTTAACTCCTTGTTTGCTCAGTCTTGACTTCAGTTGTCCTCAGGCATCTTTGTCCATCGGGGTTGTGTGTCCGTCGAGCAACACTATGACTTTCATTTCTTCTCAGGTATAAATTTGGTTCTGCTCAATAACACTTTCTCAGGTATCTTGCTCCGTTTACACTGTGACTCTTCTCGGGGTTCTATATTCATTGGTGTGCACTGTGCGTCGATGTATGTTGTCACTTGGTGTATACTAAACTTTTATGCATTAATGATAACATAAACTTTATTTCTTTGGTTGTTTGAAGTCTTTGACAATATTAATATGACCAATCAGAGTATATCAAGTTGACATCAATGAAAATACAATACATTAACTTATTTAATGTCTTGCATTAACTTTCTGCATCTCGGTGATCATCAACTTAAGAACTTCAAGCATTTAAAAATTTATAGTTCATAAATCTCTCCCTTTGGCACTGATGGCAACACACTACATAATATTAATACATTATGAAATATATCAATTTTAGTTCATCAAACTTTACCAAATGTATTGTTCTATAACCAATACAAATGTCTTACTCTTGGTAAGCTCTTCTAGCATAGATTTTATTCTTGCAGAGTACTTTCTTCATTATTCTTTCCCTTCACTGTATAGATGTAGAAACTTCTAATTTTTTCTCTCCCTTTGATGTAGAATCTTCTCTCCCTTAGATGAATGTTTCTTTGAATCTTTCTCTAATGTTTTCTCTCCATTTGACTCTTCCTCTCCCTAATGGATATCTCTTTTTCCATAACTCATCTCTCCCTTTGGATGATCATGATAGATATTTCATATGGATAATATACTCTCTTTTAAGTCATCTCTCTATTTCTTCCTTTGGGTACTTCTCTCCCTTTAGTCACCTCTCCCTTTGACAACAATTCCAAAACCCTTTTCTCCTTTTCTAAATATATTCGTTGAATTTCCCTTCCATTAGCAATATATCTCTATATTAGCCAACAATATCTGTGGTGTTCAGTGAATATAAGTACCTTTTTGTGTACTAATAAATCTTTTCAGTCCATCTCTTTTCTTGCATCAAAATGAATGATCTTTTGATTATCTGTAGGTTGATGCAACCTTCTAGTCATCTTAGTGACCAATAGACAAGGATCGGACCCCTCATCTATGTCTCAGGTACTCAAATGTATCTTTAGGTAATGGATTTGTGAATATGTCTGCTAATTGTTCCGTGGATTAAACATATTCCAGTATCACTTCTTTCTCTTGCACTTGTTCTCTTAAGTAATGATACTTGATAGCAATATGCTTTGTCTTAGCATGCATGACTGGATTCTTTGAGATGTTTATTGCACTTATATTATTAGAATAAATAATCAATGGTTCAATAATTTTTATATTCATACTTTCCATTAATTGTTTTATCCATGCAATATTAGAGAAATTTGTAGCAGCAACCACATATTCTTCTTCTACGATAGATTGTGAGATGCATCCTTGCTTCTTGTTGATCCACGTGACAATTTTTTCACCCATTAAGAATCCTCCTCCAGTTGTGCTCTTTCTGTCATCTAAGTTTCCAGCCCAATCAGCATCGGTATAGACTCTAAGCTAAAATTTTCCTTCTCTTTTATACCATAAGCCATAGTCCTTGGTATTCTTTAGATATCTCAAAATTCTTTTGACAACAGTCATGTGTGATTCTTTGGGATTAGCAGAGAATCTTGCAACTATTCCAACTACATGTGCTATATCTGGTCTAGTATGAACAACATACATTAGTTTTCCAATCATAGATCTATATAGAATATGATTTACCTCGTTTGACTTACCTTCCTTTGTCAGCTTGCATCCAATTTCCATACATGTTCCAACTGGCTTGGAGTCTTCCATCTTGAATATCTTTAAAAATTCCTTTATGTATTTTGATTGTGTGATGTATATGCCCGCATCCTGTTGAAGAATCCATAGACCAAGAAAAAATTTGATATCCCCAAATATTGACATTTCAAACTCTTTTCTCATCTCATTAGCAAATTATTTACATAACATATCATTACCACCAAATATGATGTCATCAACAAATATTTCAGCAATCAGAATATTATCATCAGTATCTTCTTTTAAATACAGATTATTGTTTTCACTTGTTCTTACAAATCTAATACTTATGAGATAGGAGTGAAGTCTTTCATACCATGCTCTCGGTGCTTGTTTCAATCCATAAAAGCCTTTGTGTAGTCTACAAATAATGTATCTCTTGTTAGGATCAACAAACCCTTCTCATTATTCAATGTATACCTCTTCTTCTAGTATTCCATTCAGGAATGCTGATTTGACATCTATTTGGTATACTTCGAATCCTTTGAATGCAACATAAGAAAGTAAAATTATGACTCCTTATAGTTTGGCAACGGGTGCAAAGGTTTCTCCATAGTCAATACCTTATTCTTGTGCATATCCCTTTCATTCTAATCTTGCTTTGCTCCTAGTGACTTCTCCATTCTCATCTAGCTTGTTTCTGGATATCCATTTGGTACCGATGAAATTTTTGTCATCTGGTCTCGGTACTAGTATCCATGTTTTGTTCTTCTCTATATGTTCTATCTCTTCATTCATAGCACTGACCCATTCTTCATTTTCAAGTGTAGTATTAATGTTTAGATTTAGGCTCAAAATCACAAATTAAACATCTAGTGTTTAGTGTCTTACTTCTTGTTCTCATTCTAGCCTTTTGTCTCCTATAATCTAGTTCTGTGGATGGTTTCTTTTGACATACATGGAAAGTATTGGTTCACCTCTTTTTTCATCATTTTGATCATCATCTTGACCTTCATTCTGATCTCCATTGCTCAGTACATCATCTTGAGCAATTTCTTGATTTTTGGTGTTTGCAGCCTGATGCTCAGGTGCATTGTTCTGTCGCTCAGGAGTGATACATTGGTGCTCAGGAAAAGTGACAGGTTGTTCATTGTAGACAAACCTCTTCTATTCTTCTGGTTCTATTTTGCTTTCACCATCATTTTTCTCTTAAAATTCATCTACTTTGACATTTTCACTTTCAATGATTTTGTTAGAAGTTTTAATAAGACATTTATAAGACTTTATTTTGGTAGAATACCCTAAATATTTTCCTTCTTCACCTTTGGAGTCAGGATTTCCATTTCCATCATCTTTCAAAATATAACATTGACAAAATTTTTGAAGTAACTTACATTGGGTGTGTATCCATACCATAGCTCACAGGGTGTCTTATTAGTGTGTTTCTTCAATTGAACTCGGTTCAATGTGTAGACAGCGATACTGACAGCTTCCTTCTAGAATATTTGAGTGATGCCTTTCTCAATCATCAGTGTTCTAGCACAATCAACAATGGATTTGTTTCTTCTTTCAACAATCTCATTCTGTTGTGGTGTTCTTAGTGCAAAAACCTATCTTTGAATTCTATGCTGATTACAAAAGTTAGTGAATTCATCATAAATAAATTCTCCTCCTCTATCTGATCTTAAGCATTTCATTTCCTTACCACTTTGTTTTTCCACAATAGCTTTATACCATTTAAATATCTTGAATGCCTCTGATTTCTCTTTTAAGAACATAACTGTCATCATTCTAGAATAATCATCTACAAAGAGAATGAAGTATCTATCTCCATAGTAGATCTTTGTTCTCATGGGTCCACATATGTCACTATGGAATAATTCTAGAATGGAATTATATGTGTAGGTTTTTCTCTTGAAACTAGAATTTTTCATTTTACCTTTTTGACAATTCTTACACATGACATGGTCGGGATTTGACATACTCGGTAAGCCTCTTACTTTTCTTTTGTTGCTTATCCTAAACAAGTTGTCAAAATTCACATGACATAACCTTTTATGCCACAACCATATGTCTTCATTTTTAGTCATTAAACAAGTGGTGTTAATATCATCAAGATAGAATAGGTTACCTTTTGTCTGTTCACCAATTCTGATCAACCTTTCTAAATCATTGAAGATCTTTGCCTTTTTATTCTCAAATGCAACTCAGTGACCTATGTTATTCAGCTGTGAAAAAATCAATAGGTTATAGTTAATTCCTTTTACCCAATATGCATTTTTACATCTGATCAGATTATTCAACATTATGGTTCCTTTACCTTCAACCAGACAAGGTGAGTCATTACCCATTCTTATTGATCCACCATTATAATACTCAAAAGTTTCAAACTATTCTTTATCTCTAGTCATGTGGTGAGTAAAACCACTATCAATAATCCAGACATCATTCTTACTAACCTTAGATATGAGTGCAATTTCTACATACCTTTCCTCTTCGTATGAATCATCCTTCATAGAAACAAATGTTAGAGTATTATTTCATTTTTACTCTAGTTGCTTAAGCGTCTCTTAGGTGCATTATTAATTAATTCTTAATTAATAATGTGCAACCTAGTATTTTACCTTTTAGGGTTTCGTTCACCTTTATAAGGTCAAACTTTGTAATTGTCTTTCATTAATTCAGATTATAATTTCACTCTCATTTTCTGAGCAACTTCTGAGTTCTTCATCTTTTTCATCTTTTTTGCTTCTACTTTGTATCAGGTTCTTGCATGCAGGTGTATTCGGGGTCTGTGGATTTGCATGTTTGCAAAATCCTACATGGTATCAGAGCCGCCCTGCTACTGTCTAGTTCGAAGATTTTTGAAGCCACGATTCGAAGGCGTCATCTGCAGCTTCTCTGGGGTCTTTTTCTATCATTTCTAAGGAGGCGCTATTTTCTGGAGTAGATTGAGCCAAAACAGACACCGCCATTGTGTTCAAAAGGCCTGAGAGAGTCAAAATCATATAAAGTTTGACCTATTTGGCCTCCGAAGCATCTGAGGAAAAAAATTGCCCTATTAGGGCCGTACGACTCGAAAATCGAGAAAAAAACTCAAAAAAAATAATTAAAAAATGCCTTTTTAAGGATTTTTCAGGTGCTGCCAGAGAGAACCACTAGCGCGCCGCCAACACGCCACCGCACGCTAGCGCGCCGCCCTCCGGCCGCCCCTCCACCGCCCGGGCCCGCCGCCGCCATCCGGCCGCTCAGTCGCCGCCCACGCTCGGCCCACCCGCTGCCTCCTCCGCGCTCGGCCGCCACCTCCGCCGGCTGCGCCGCCCCTGTGCCGCCCGGCCATAGCTCCACCCGCGGGCCACCCGGGAGCCGCCCGGCCACCACCACCGCCGGCGACGCCGCTCCGACAGGCCTTGACGTCCATACGGGCGTCAAGTTTATGCTCGTGACTAGTTTTTTGCAGAGAGGGTATGTTTTAGGGGTACCTGCGGTTTTTTGCCCATATATTGGGCATACGGCATCCTTTTTTGGAAAAAAAAATATTGTCGGAAAGGTGTTTCTGAGATGGACGCAATGGTGCAGGTCTTATTTGTTGATTTGGCCGTTTGAGTTCCTATTTTCAGTGTCAAAGTTGCAGCTTCTTTTTCCCTCCTTCTTGCGCTAGGTTTTGATCTAAATGGAATAAGGTCTGATTTCTCAGTTTGTTTTACTTTTTATAAGTATCATCATGGGTTTTTCTACTCACCCTTCAGTTGTTAGTTTGGAACGGGGTAATTATGAGTCATGGGCAAAGGGTATACTTATACATTGTAGGTGGCTTAATTTTTTGCCTTATTTATATGATCTCATACCTGAACCAGCCACTTCAGAGGGAAAAATAGCATGGGGTTTTATTAGAGATCACATAGCAGAACTTTTAGTGTCTAGTGTTGATCATTCCACTGTGTTGGCTATATCAGACATTGATTGTCCTCACCATCTTTGGACACATCTTTGGGAGATCTATGGAGACCCTAATCTCTCTCCATTCCCAGAGGATCCTGCTTCAGATTGTCTCATACCCAT
>MU225685.1:7989458-8000422 GCA_018584345.1 Thuja plicata | reverse complement strand
ACAATGGCATCATTAAACACATATGCCAGTAATATCAACAAACGTGAATCCAAACATTTGAATATAGTGAATCAATATCCTTGAGCACAAGCACCAATAACATCAAATAATAGAGATAAAGCACTGGTTAGGGAAGGACACCAGTAGAATGCGGTCATTTCAGAGAGAAAATCCCTCAACAATAAAATGAAATGCATTAGAATATGATGCCAGAGGCTCGAAAGATGAAGAAATCACATAACTTCTCCCGCGCTCAGTTGTCGCTCCTTTTCTCCCGCTCTCCAATCAAAATAAAAAAGATGAGGCTGTTTCAATTTTTTCTTTTAATGTATACCACAAATCTGTCAGAATTTTGATGGTCAATTAAACACCCATCATAATACCGACATCATTGGGGCCTATTACAAAAAAAAAATACCAAATTTGTAAGAAAAAGTTACCCATCGGAAACTTCTGTCAAAATTTGACCTCAAATGTACTAGTGAGTGCCTAATCTGGTTAAAGATCAATGTTCTAAATATGAATTATCTAACTAGCTATGGGATCTATATTTTGATGGATCTAAGAATAAGGATGGTATTGGTGCAGGAGTTATGTTGGTTTCACCTCATGGTGATAAGTTTTATGCTACTTACAAGTTATCTTTTCCATGTTCTAACAATATAGCAGAGTATGAAAGTATTATTCAAGGCTTGAAATGGGCTAGGAAAAGAGGAATCAAATGCTTGGGGGCATTCAGAGACAGTGAGTTGATAGTAAGATAGGTGAGAGGTATTAATGTTGTTAAAAATGATCTCTTGAAGCTGTATAAATCCAGAGTTTCTGATAATTTGGACAATTTTGATGCATTTAACCTTATTTCCATACCTAGAAGGAAAAATATGCATGTTGATAGGTTGGCTGGTATTGGTGCTCATGTTTCAATTACTAGAAATAAAGGACGGATCTCAGATCATTTACATGTTAAAATTGTTGTAAGGCCATCTATCCTAGACAATGATATTAATTGGCAGGTGTTTAATACTGATGAACATATTTTGACCTTTATGACTGAAACATAAGAATTTTAGGCTTCTAAAAATGGCCAGTCCAACCAGCAAATAGAAAATCAGATCATTCAGTTGAAGACTAATAAGATTCCAAGGGGATTAGTCAGCTTAGAGTCATCTTTCAACTCTGATGATTAATTCAAAAAGAATAAAACCAGCTTGCTAATCAAAGAAGATCACTATGAAGAGGTAGAGATATTCAGAGACAAGTGCTTGAAGGTTGGTAACATTAATTCCCCTGAGGAAAAGAAAATTCTTATTGAGTTATTTAGGGAATATAATGATGTGTTTGCATGGGATTATACTGACTTAAAAGGATTTTATCCTCAATTAACTCAGCATACCATAGAATTAGAAGCAAATGCTAAGCCCATTAGACAAAGGCAAAGGCCTATCAATCCAAAGCTAGAACCTTTAATGCTAAAAGAACTGAATAAACTTCTGAATGGTGGCATAATATTCCCCATCAAGCATACATCTTGGGTTTCTAATCTTGTTCCTATGAGAAAGAAGAATGGAGAGATGAGACTTTGTGTAGATTTTAGGGACCTCAATAGGACATCTCTAAAAGATAGGCACCCTCTTCCTTCTATGGAACAGATCTTGCAATATGTATCTGGTTCTAAGAGATTCTCCCTTCTTGATGGTTATTCTACCTATAACCAAGTATTAGTAAGAGATGAAGATCAATTCAAAATTGCCTTCACTACTAAATGGGGTATAATGGCTTATAGGAGAATGCCATTTGGATTATCAAATGTAGGAGCTACATTCCAGAAGGCAATGGACATGACTTTCAGGAATTTTATGTATAAATTTGTTCTAGTATACCTTGATGATGTCACAATTTACAACAAGGCTACAAACCAGCACATAAGCCACTTGAGACAAGTCTTACAAAGATGCAGGGAGATTGGGATCTCCGTTAACCCCAAAAAATCTATTTTTGCAGTACATGAAGGTAAACTTTTAGGATACCAAGTGTTTAAAGAAGGGACAATGATTGATCCTAAAAGGATTTATGCAATTCTGGAATTATCATTGCCAAAACATAAGAAAGGATTACAGAGTTTCATTGGAAGGATAATTTTTTTTAGATGTTTTATTCCTAATATTGTAGATTTGTTGAAACCTTTGACTGCTATATTTAAAAAGGATGTAACTTTTAGTTGGACTGCTGAAGGAAAGAAGAGTTTTGAGTAGATTAAATAGGCTTTGTCTTTAGCCCCTACTTTAACTAATCCTAATTTCTCTAAGGATTTTGTTTTGTATGCTTATGGTGGTATTGACACTATTTCAGCAATGATGGTGCAAAAGAATGAGGAAGGACATGAGCAACCAGTAGCCTTTTTTTAGCAAAGGTATGAATGATTATAAAAAAAGATAGAAATTTGTAGAAAAACATGTACTAGCTATTATAAAAGCTTTAAAAAATTTTAAGCATTTGGTTCCTGGGAACAGAATACATCTTATGATTGCACACCCTAGCATTAAAGAGTTTTTATTAAACAAGGATGTCAGTGAGAAAAGAGCAGGGTGGATAACTAAAGTCATGGAGTATGATATGCGAATCCATGTGACCAAGCTGGTTAGAGGCAAATGCTTATGTTCTCAAATGGCAGAAGGAGAAGATCAAGTTAAATCCATTAAAGAGGTTTTCTTTCCCTAAGGTAATTCTCTACTAATTAATGATTCAACATCCTGGTTATCAGATATGACCAGATTTTTGCATACTGGTCAATGTCCAATGAATCTTGACAAAGTCAAGAGAAGGTACTTTAGATTACAATCTATTCCTTATGTTCTAATTGATGATACTCTTTATAGGAAGGATTTTTCTGGTATGCTTCTCAAATGCATAGATTATATCTAAATTTCATGATGGATCTTGTGGAGGGCATTTTAGCCCCAAAACTACAGCATGGGAAATTCTAAGAGCTAGCTATTATTGGCCAGATTTATTCAAAGATACTCATTCATGGGCAAGAAGATGCCAAAAGTGTGCTATGTTTGTAGGAAAACAAAGGTTGGCAGCATTACCATTGAAGCCAATCATTGTGGACCAGCCATTCAACAAATGTGGAGTGGACTTCATAGGTCCAATAAATCCAAATTCTAGTGCAAGACATAAGTGGATCTTAACTACTATAGACTATTTCACCAGATGGACTGAAGCTATTGCACTAAAGGAATCTAATGGAGTTATTGTTTGAAAGTTCTATGATGACATTATAAAAAGGTTTCGAGTCCCTCAATCAATAATCTTAGATAATACCCTAGCTTTTGTTGGATCATCTATAATAGAGTGGGCTGTTAAGAATGACATTTACTTAAACACTTCTTCCGATTATTACCCACAGGGTAATGGGCTTGTAGAATCTACCAATAAGAACCTGGTCAGGATCATCAAAAACACTCTACAAGAAAACAAGAGGGATTGGCACTCTAAATTGAAGGCAGCCTTATGGCTGGATAGAGTAACACCTAAATAGGTTATTCATAGTTTACCTTATGTCCCGGTTTATGGTAAAGAGGCTAGATTGCCTATTTCTATATAATTTCCATCTTTACAGCTTGTTGATCAAATGTTACTATTTGAAGAGGTGGATCCTCTTAAACTAGGATATGTTGAATTGTTGCAACTAGAGGAAGAAATGAAAAAGGCTTTGGATACTATGGAATTAAAGAAAGCAGAGACCAAGAGGGCTTGTGATAATAGAGATACATCTAGATATTTCAAGGAGGGTGATCTAGTGCTCAAGTGGGATGTGCTCAAGAGAAGACCAGGGCAGCATGACAAGTTTGACCATTTTTGGTCAGGACCTTTTTTTGTCATAGCCTGGAAGGAAAATAATGCTTATCAATTGGAAACAACTGATGGGGAAGTTCTGAAGATTCCAGTTAATGGAATTCATCTCAAGCTTTTCTTTGAGGGTTAGGTTTATTTTAGGTTTCATTTCAATAAGTGTTGTCCAAGCACTACGTCTTTAGGTTGCATAAGTCTAGATTAGATGCATTTTCTTTTCAATAAAGGTTTCATCCATGGTTCTGGTTTTATAACTCTATTTCCCTAGGATAAGGTCTAAGGTCATGTCTAGTAGGCAGACAACCAAAAAAAGTTGCCAAAATTGTTACCCTAAATTAAAAAATCCATCAAAATAACCACAAATAGGAGGAGATTGTATATTTAGAAGAGTCTAATTAATACTATCCTTCAAAATAAAAAGCATGATGGAAGTATGGAGTAGGGGTCCCATGCATTGCCTTGCAGTTGATTGCTTGCTGGTTGTCTATGAGGTCCTAGCTCTCCAAGTCTAGGTCTTCATCTTCATTTAGGTCTTTTAGGGTTCAACCTGCATCATGAGAGAAAGAGGGGTGTTAGATCCGGTTGGATCTAAGCAATGCATGAAACACAAACAACATACATTCAAATCTTCTAATACTACATATCAATCTGATGAAATCAATGTAACAAGAAAACATGCATCCACAATATCTGAAATATAGTATTAAAGGAACTTGTTTTAAACATGAAAACTTTTTCTATTTATGGTCACTTTGATGGATGTTGTTCTTGTATTTATAACCAAACATATGAATGAAATGGATTTATTATTCCTATCTGAGAAACCTTTTTTAGAATTTGATCAACCTGTTAATTCAACAAACACAAATAAACCAACCAACATTCATGAATGAGTGTCATCCTGGATGACACTCACCCACAAACATTAATTGGTTCATTTTATCTGCTGACCTAATAGATTGATTAATGATATGTGTGCAAATGGTGATCATATGATTGAGTGTAGATAGCAAGAGAAAATGCAGATGTAGAAAAGGATCCATGATGTTGCAGGAGAAACATGAGCAAGGAAGTATTCTTAATGAAATGGATTATGCAGAAAAGAAGGATGAGATGTTCACTAACATCATCCAAATCAAAAATGAAGGCAATGCTGCTACAGTGAGTATCAAATGTAGGGAAGGCATAATAGTCATTTTGAAGGTTAGGATTGAAAGATGCATGCCTAGTTGTCACCATTTTTATATTATGAGATATTGTTGTTTATACTTATGAAACAATAAGATTTGCAAAGAAATGGAGATACATAACAGAGTAAACAATGTACATATAAACTACAAGTGAAAGTCAATAATATAAAATTGAAACAATGGTATGTTGGTAAACTTTATGGGAGTAAGCATTCATGGGAAAAACATTATTTGTTTTGAAAGACAGTGCATGTTCTTCAAACTAAAGAAAATCAAACAATACTACAGTGGTTCATAACTTCAAAAGAAAGTTGTACTTATGTCCTAAATGCAAGATTTCAAGAGGTGTCTTTATACAGGGTATCTACATAGTTACATTGCATTCTGGTATAATGTTCATCATGCATCCAATATAGAGCATATAGTCATAAAAATGGAGTATTCATGTTTTTAGCATTCCTGTTATGAAGATTGTCCATGGGAGTCACAAGCCCATGCTCAAACCCCATGGGTGGTGTCTTACATACTGATAAAGAATAGTGTATTTTCACACTGGAAGGAACAACACTTTTACCGTGTTTTAACATGACATGGTTTGATATATTTTTCTTAGGGTTTCACCAGTGAATGTTAAATGTTGTTTATTTTATCCAATTACTGCAGGGGAGAAAATTTTTTTTTTTTTTTAAAGACAGAATAATGAAAGAAAATTTTAGTTTGCAGAGATGGACATTTTTGTCCTCATAACAATATGGTCATGTTTGAAAAAAACATTAAGTAAAGTGCATTTATTCAGACAGGACAACCATGCAAGAGAACCCGAGTTCACATCAAATAGATAACTATTTGAGATTAACTTAATAGCTTTGTGGGTATGTCTTTTTGTTATTGTTGTTGACATTCATAAAGGATAGAGAGTAGTAATGAAGAAAAATGACAACAAGAAGACAACAGAAGATAACTCTGAGTATGTTTAGGGTTGCAAAAGAAATAATGAAAGCATATGCTAGAGTTTCGAAGAAAGAGAAAAACTACTACAACATGCAGAGCATTAATATCAAAAACACCTCAAGTTGCTACCAGAGATGTGATTCTAGTAACTCATAAAAGTAAATTTGTTGAAACTCAAGGTTACGCATTTGGAATGCACTTAAAATGCAGAAATTAAAAAGAAAAACCAGATGTAACTTATCTAAAGAAAAGAGGATGAGAATACTGAGTTAAAAGATACAGAGTAGAGCTAGGTTTCGTAGGTTACAAACAAAGGATGAGAAAGCCGTGACTTCTTCAAATGTAAGATCACCATAGACTGAGAATGAGTCTGAAGCAGTGGCTGAGAAGCCTAGTTTCAACTCTGAGTTCTATAGATTCCTCTACGCCTCTCAACCCTGGCCCAAATTTACTCCAAGTTTATAGTGGGTGTGAAGCTTCCAAAGTCCCATTTCAAAAAAAAGATGCAGCGCCATCATGGCTTCTAAAAATCTAAAGCCCAAGCTCTGCGAGCTACTCTACAAGTGTCTCACATATTGGAGTGCAAGGATGATGAACTCACAGTTGAAAGAGCTTGAGCTTTTGAGCTCCAAATAAACTCCAAATAACTCCAACAAAATCCACAAAAATGTGCCATATGTTATGGCAGAACAAGTTCATACCCGTGGTTTCCCACAGAGGACAAGAAGCCCTAGCTTCTCCACATACTCCAAAAGAAAATACAATGCCATTGATTATGGCTTCTCAACTCTAGTTTAAACAATCATGGCGGCACTATAGAAAAGAAAACCCTAGATGCAAATGAAATCGATAAACACTATGCATTGTGTTTTACCCAATTTTGAAGTCCATTGACAAATGGAGTAAATGCTATGATAGTTTCTAGTGCATCGACATTCCCTCCATAGTGCCACGATAGTACTTTTCATGCCACAAAGACAGCATCATATCTTTTCAATGATCTATTTAGGTCAAGTATGAGCTATTCTCAAGCGTTGAGTTGGAGTTATGTCAACTGGGTTATACCATGGTTGGATGATATAGAGTCAGGGTTTGATTCTTTGCTACTGACTTAGTGGAGATAGGGCTTTCCTATGGGGTCAGGTTATGGTTGGGGTGTATGCCTTTAGAGTTTATATATTCGGGTTTATGCATTAAGGATGTTATGTAATAAAGTTGGTATGGTATGTAAAAGATGTATTTTATTTACCAACTTTGGGGCTAAACTTAGGGCTTGATTTAGGGCACTTGCTAAAACCATATGGTTTAGTACCCTGCTATTGTGAAGAGGCTTTTTGGAGGGAAATATTTTCAAAAATTAAGCCATGTGGGCTATAAAGTGGATCCTTGGCTTCATGTTAGGGGGTAGAAGATTGTAGACAAAAGAGCTTTTAGTGAACTTCTGGTTCCTATATCTTTTTTAATGCTTTGTATCCATTGTTAGTTCATGTTTGTGATATCGATTTTGTGCAAGAGGATGCTTGTATTCCTTGCCATTATTCTGAGATTCATTCATGTAACTACATACAGATTTTGAGAACAATATAGTTTACCCATTTTTCATACATCTTGTAGTGATCATTTGTTCAAATCCTATTCAATTTTCTACATTCAAGTGTAATACATATGTAGCATGGATTAGTGGATTGTACCATTTCCTATTCTAGATTACAGAATATAAGCCTTTTGCAGAATATGCATGTTGTTGATAGTAAGATTGTTATTTGTGGTTAAACCCTAGTAGTGACCTTCAAATTAGCCTATGTATTAGATAGTGAGTGATATTTCAGAGATCATTAGGGTATGTTAAGTGAATGTTAGTTTGAGGCTTTGAGAGATCTTAATCTTATTTGGTGTATCACCATTTCATGTTTTATTCATGCAATTTTAGTTAGAGTTTCTCCCTTTCCTTCCCAAAATTAGGAGAAGATAGTATAAAATTGATACCCAAATTCAATAGGAACCAGCCTAGAATCTGGAGACTCCTTCTCAATCATAGTCCACCCATAGATAGAGAAGGTTTCCATTGTAAGGATAGAATACCTATAAAACCCCAATGCCTGAGTTGGGGTGGTAATTCTAAACCTCAACAGTAACTAGAAAGAAATATTATCCTACTATTGCATGTACACTTAGTACTCCAAAAGAGATCAAGGAACATGAGAATAATAATAAGATAAGAAATGTCAATACTAGTATCATGGGATATTTTGAATTAGTGAAGGTTATTGGTTATAATTCTATATTTTATGTATGGGAGAATCTTGCAAGTATCTATGAATGAGTTAAGAAGATCAAGCATATAAAGTTTCAAAAATTGAAGCACAAATTTGAAACCTTGAAGATATCTAGGGATGAGAATATTCAAGGCTACCTACATCAAGTAAATAAAGTGGTCAATTGTATTAGAGGCTTCAGAGGTGTTCTTGAAGATAATGAAGTGGTACTAAACTTAATGAGGATAATAAAAAAGAGCTTCAAAACCCTATTGGTTGCAATTCAGCAGAGTGGAGATATGTACAAGTATACCTTGGAAGAACTAGATGAAAAATTGTCTCTAACTTTGAGTCATCTGAATTAGAGTACAACCAATGTGAGAAGAGGGATGTTTCCTTCAAAGATACTCAAGATACTAGAGAGGATTTTAACTTGTATGAAGAAGCCAAATTTCTTTAGAAACTAAACAAAGGATGTGAGAAATACAAAGGTAAGTTATCTTTTGAATATTTAAATTATGATAGAGTAGGACACTATGCTACAAAGTGTCCATTTAGAAAAGATAGAAAGAAAATTGATGATGAAAAGGATGAAGTTCATTGAAATTTGGGAAAATATAGCAGACATGGTAATAAAGATAAGAATTACTGAACAATAGAATATCATTCTTCAGAAGAAAAAGAAGGAAATGATTCAATGATGAAGTACTATTCCTAGTCATAAAGAATGAAGACAAAGTCAAACTGGGAGATCAGAATGCTCTACATGCAATAGAAGAATATAGTTCTTGGATCATTGATTCTAGAAGCTCAAATCACATGTCTAGAGACAAAGAGCTATTTGTTCATATTGAAAACTGTTATGGAGCCTCATATTCATTTTCTAACTATGGTTCAACACCTATCTACAGTGTATGAAATATTTTAATTGATAATATACCTTAAGCTTTTGATGTTTGATATGTGAAAGGATTAAGACCAAGTCTTCTAAGTGTCACTTAAATATGAAATAGATGATATCAAGTCATTTTTCTTGGTGGGACGTGCAAAATTAGAAATGAATCCAAAAATCTTATTGCAAAAAGAATAAGAAATGGAAATAGCTATTATCTTGAAAAGTACAATCGAGGAAATTTCTCCTTGACTTTCAAGAATAAATGTTGGATTTGGCACAAAAGTATGGGACATGATAAATTTGATAATATGATGAAGATCAACTCCTCTAATGTTTTAAGCGAAATAGCAAGAGTTACTAGACCTACTAACACCATGTGTAGAGAATCCTAGATCACGAAAAAAAACCTGAGACATATATAAGAAGAAAGAGTACTCAACTACAAGGCCTTTAGAGTTGATACACATGGATCCATACAAAAAAACTAGGACAAGGATATTCAATGGTGATATTTCATGTTACTAATTGATGATTTAACTAGGATGACATGGGTAACTTTTTTGAAAGAAAAATTTGAGGCTCTAGATAGATTAAAAATTCTCAAAAGTTTGGTTGATAATCAAGTAGATGATAGGATTATGTGTCTGAGATTTGATAGAGGAAAGTTCACATCCGATGAATTTAATTGCTTCTATGAAAAATATGGGTTTAGAAGGAAATTCTCTACTCCAAGGACTCCCCCACAAAATGGGGCCATTGAAAGGAAGAACAAAACTATAGATGAAATGGAAATAACAATGTTGAATGAGGTCAATCTATCAAAAGTCCACTAGATATTGGATGCGGTACATAGAATAGTGTATCTACTCAATAGAGTACATATTAGAGTAACCATAAAAATAATCCTTATGATTTTTGGTTTGGATTGACACCCACTATCAAGTATTTCATGATGTTGTGAAGCAGATGCTACATAAAAAGAGATGAAGGTAATTTGGTAAAATTTGATGCTAGATTAGATTAAAGCATTTTCTTGGGATATTCTACAACAAGAAAAGCTTCTAGAGATTTTATATGATGAGAAAATTTTAATAATGTGTGATAACACAAGTGCTATTAACATTTCTAAGAACCTATTGATGCATTCTAGAACCAAGCATATTTCTATCTAGTATCACATTTAATGGGAGAAAGCCACTAGCAAGGAAGTAAAATTGGTATATGTGCTACCAAGGAACAGATTGTGGATATTTTTACTAATGCTCTAGATATAGATACTTTTGAGTACCTTAGGCAGAATTTAGGTTTTATTGCTCTTCCTTTTTCCAACTAGATGCAAAAGAGGCATGCATCTTTCTAGGGGGAGAAAAATTGCTCATTATTTGTGTCCTAGATTGATGCTATGGATGCTCTCATGGGGAGCGGTGATGGTGAATGATTATAGAATGCTCTTGTAGAAAAAATATTCTCTCTATCAGAAGGAGAGTAAGAGGCTACTTATTGAAAAAACATAAAGAAAGGTCTACCCTTTGTCCTTGATGTCAAAGAGGGACAAGAAAATTAAGGAATGATGAAGAGATAATTGGTGTTGGCCTCAATGACAAATGTGGGGATTGTTAGCATTATGGTTCGTGTTGTCAATGTTAATATCAACCATCTTTGGTTTTGCATCACTATCTGACTGCCAAAGCTTTTATGCTAGGGAATATGATTTATGAAGAAAATTTGAAAATAAGGATTATGATTTTTGATGTTTTGTTGATAGAGGATATGATTGATGAAGAAGATTTGAAAAGAAGGTTTAAGATTGTTAATAAG
>MU225685.1:7972023-7987088 GCA_018584345.1 Thuja plicata | reverse complement strand
TATATATATATATATATATATATATATATGGTTCAGCAAAATAAAATAAAAATAAATACGTGATTACTAAAATTATTGTGTTTAAATAAATATAAATAATGTAGACAATTATTATTTTTAATATGACAAGATATATTTTTTAAAACATTATAATAAAGATAGTTATTAGTTTAATGTGGGTTTCTAAAAGTTATTATAATAAATTTTGTTAATAACTTCTTATAGATATAACAATTTAAACTAGATATATTAATTTTATATAATATAATTTATTTTTAGATTAACTGGGTAATGTGCACAAATCAAATAAAAATATATTTAACTTCATGCTTGATTATTGTATATGGTACACTATCATGTGTATAGGCTCCTAAACTCATTATTTTTTAAGGATTAATTATGTCATTTAATTGACAAAAAAGTTGGTTGTAAGAATGGATTGAACAAGTTTGGAGAATTACTTACATTGCTATGCATAGGATTTTTATGATATGAAATTTGGTGGACTTGGTTATATGATTTGTGTGGTGCATCAATTCAAATATGTTTTGTTGGTTTGATTTGCAACCGAGGATTTATCATCACCTGCACTATTCAATTATTTGTATTGCTCTTTTGGCTAACTCGAGTATTTGTGGTTCCTTGATTTATGTTGTATGGGTCCCAATTTTGATACAATAAAATGATAAAAGACTTAAAATGTTTTTCTATGGTGTGCATCACTTGAGATGGTAGCTCAGGCATTGCCAAATGATTTTGGGTCTAACTAATACCTTATTTTTAATGTTTTTCCACACATTATGTTTGAGTTTGACTTTGGAATTTATTGTGGTGCTCACAGATTAATTAATTTTCATAGGGAAAATCTTTTGAGGTGTGTTTAGGTCCTATCTACCTTCTAGAGTGAAAAACATTGAGTATTTTTTTTATCGAAGGTGGTAAACCTTATATTAATAATGCCCATTTTTCTGTGGTTGACTTTATTGATATTTCCAATGGGTAGAGCACTATATATATTCGTGGAATAAATGAGAAAGAGTAAGAGATTATGTGAGGATATATGTGAAGTGTGTGAAATACAAAGGTGGAGACAAGATTTAGCAATCAAGGAAGAATGGATAAGATGCTTGAAGGTTTAGACTAGGTGATCATGAAATTTAGTTTTTAAATAAGTGAGTTCTTATTTTATTCATTAAGAATTAAGTGTAATCCTTAGTAGTGTGCCTAAAATTATAGGGATAGTGAGTTCATTGAATTCTTTCATAAAACATTGTAATCAAATTGTTAGGTATATCGAGTTCATTTCTCAACATCATTTTTCTCATCTTGGGGTTTTTCATGTAAATCTAGTGTTCATGTGTGTTAACGTGTATTTGGAATCCTTACCTTATTATTTATTATATTATTTACGATTTTGGATAATGTTATTAAATTTTAGCAGTGTTATTGCCCCGCCCCCCCACTCAACATTAGGCCATGTTCAACAATGGGTATTAGAGAAAGGTTTCTCTTGATGAAGCTTAACTATTTGAGGTCAATCCAAAATGGTCAGTGAACAGGTTACTATGGTAGCTAAGTGTGATAGAATAAATTATTTCTTTTGAAAGGAGACCTGGATGGAGTCTTATTTGGACTATTTTTGTTATGGGGACCTTGATGCAACTAGAAAGCAACATGATCCTACTATTATAGGTACACTTAGTACTCAAAAAGAGATCAAGGCAAATGAGAATAATGTTAAAAGGAAATAAACATAATTATTCTAGTATCTTGGGATATTTAGAATTATTGAATGTTATTGGTTACAATTCTATATTTGATGTATGGGAGAAGCCTATAAGTATCTATGAATGAGATAAGAAGATCAAGCATATCAAGCTGAAAAATTTGAAGCACAATTTTGAAACCTTGAATATGTCTGACGATGAGAATATTCAAGGCTATCTACATCAAGTAAATAAAGTTTTCAATTATATTAGAGGATTCAAAGGTGTTCTTGAAGATAATGAAGTGGTACTAAAGTTAATGAGAATAATTTAAAAGAGCTACAAAATCCTACTGTTTATAATTTACCCAAGTCGAGATAAGGGTAAGTATATGGAAACCTTGAAGAACTATATGGCACTGCCATGATTTTTGAGCCACCTAAATTAGAGGAGAACCAATGTGATAAGAGGGATATTGCCTTCAAAGATACTCAAGATACTGGAGAGGATTTTGACTTGTATGAAGAACCCAACTTTATTACGAAGCTAAAGAAAAGATGTGGGAAATAATAAGGTAAGTTATCTTTTAAATATTTTAACTATGGAAGAGTAGGGAGCTATGATACAAAGTGTCCATATAGAAAAGATAGAAATAAACCCGATGATGAAAAGGAAGAATTTCATAGAAAGTTGGGAAAATATAGTAGACAAGGTGATAGAGATAAGAATTACTATACAATGGAATCTCATTCTTCAGAGGAAAAATAAGGAAATGATTCAATGATGAAGTACTATTCCTAGCTTTCAAGAATGAAGACAATGTCAAACCAGAAGATCGAACTACTCTCCATGAAATAGAAGAAAAAAATCTAGATCTTGGAGCATTGATTCCAAAATCTCAAATCACATGACTAGAGATAAAGAGGTATTTTTTCATCTTAAAAACTATTATGGAGGCTCAGTTTTATTTTCTAACTATGGTTTAATGTCTATCTATGGTGTAGTAACTGTTTCAATTGATAATAAAAATTAAGCTATTGATGTTTAATATGTGAAAGAATTAAGACAAAGTCTATTGAGTGGCATTTACTTATGCAATAGAGGATTTCAAGTTGTGTTTTCTTGGTGGAAAGTGTGAAATAAAAAATGAACCTAAAAAACTTATTGCAGAAAGAATAAGAAATGGATATATCAATTATCTCAAAAAGTACAATAGACAAAATTGGTCCTTGGCTTTGAAGAATGAATGTTGGATTTGGCACAAAAGTATGGGACATGTTAACTTTGATAATATGGTGAAGATCATCTCTTCTAATGTTTAAAGGGACATGCCAAGAGTTACTAGACCTAATAACACCATATGTAGAGAACTATAGATTAAAAAAAACCCTGAAACATATTTAAGGACAAAGAGTACTCCAATACAAGGCCTTTAGATTTGATACAAAAGGATCCATATAGGCCAACCAAGACAAGGATACTCAATGGTGAAAGATATTTCATGTTAATAATTAATTATTTCACTAGGATGACATGGGTAATAATTTTAAAATAAAAATTTTAGGATCTAGATAGATTAAAAAATATCAGAAGTTTGGTTGAGAATCAAGTAGATGTTAGGATGAAGTGTCTGAGAACTGATAGAGGAAGAGAGTTCACACCCTATGGATTTAATTGCTTCTACAAAAAATATGGGTTTACAAGGCAATTGTCTACTCCAAGACTCTCCAACAAAATGGGGTCATTGAAAGGAAGAACAAAACTATAGTTGAAATGGAAAGAACAATGTTGAATGAGGCTATTCTATCAAAATTATATAGGAGGGATGCTGAATATACAATAGTTTATATATTCAATAGAGAACAGATCAGAGTAAACCATAAAAATAATTTTTATGAGTTTTTGTTTAGATTAGCACTCACTATCAAATATTTCATGATTTTTGGAAGCCGATCCTACATCAAAAGAGATGAAGGTAATGTAACATTTGATGCTAGATGAGATAAAATCATTTTCCTGGGATATTATACAACAAGAAAAATTTACTGGTGCTATAATCTTAGATTAAAATAGTAATAGAAATTTTGAATGTCAAGGTTGATGAAGTCTAAAATCATACTACTTATGAGAAAGAATAGGTTCTTGTTGTGCATGTAGAGGAAATATTTCATCCAGATCAAAATATTAGAAATTATAAGAATGTAGAAAAGGTATTAGAGTAATCTGCAAACATACATGATAGATATCTTTAGAGAAATCACTCTAAAGAAAAGATCATTAGGGATACAGACTAGGGTCTTCAAACTAAAAATAATCAGCCAAAACAAGAGATCAATCAGACTATTACTTTATTTCAACAATTGAACCAAAAAATTATGCAAAAGATGGAAAGGATGAAAATTGGATCAAATCCATGAAAGAATAACTACATCAAATAAGTATAGAAGAATCAAGTATGGGAGCTAGTTCCTTGGTGAGGAGATAAAAATATAACTGGGACAAAGTAGGGTTTTAGAAAGAAGTTGAATGAAGATGCAGAAGTCACCAGAAATAAGGAAAATTTGGTATCCAAAGGTTGTACCTAGGTTGGAGGAATAAATTTTGAATAAATATTTTCTCTATTTTCTTGGATAGAATCCAACAATTGTTTTTTGGATTTTTCTACATATTATATGGATGTTAAGTCTACTTTTTTTAATGAATTACTTGAGGAATAAGTCTACATTGAACTTAAGATGGTTTTAAACTCTTAGAGGATTCTGACATGGTTTGCAAGCTTAAGAAATATATGTATGGTCTTAAACAAGCTCTCAAGGCCCTATACACCAGGTTGGATAAGTATTTGGTGCAATAATAATTCAACAAATTTTTTGGTTGAGGTTAAAACAGTTTTTGAAGGGAACAATAACCCTATACAAAAGGAGCTAAAGATAATCAGGAAATAGCACTACAAAAAGAGAAACATACAGTAAAGAGAAACAACTGGGGGTAAAAGATAGAAACAATAAGAACCCTCCCGAATTTACAACTAGCCAAAAGACGAAACCCAGACCAAAAGAAAACTAGCCACAAAACACAGTTAATTCTATTTTTCCACCATCTCAGCAGAGTCAGCCATCACATTTTTATACTTTTCAATAGCCTCTCTGAGATCTTTTATTTCCTTTTTGCTACCCAATTTCACCTTTTTGGCACTTTCCCTAGTACGAGTCCCTGGGCCAGCAATGCTTGAGTCAATAGCAGTATCATCATCCACTGTGATGGGAGTAGTGTTCCCATCTAGCACTGAGAGAAGCACACTTAAGTTGCTATTAGTCACCTTCATGCCTTCATAGTTGTTTTTCATGATACGACTGAGAGTATTTTCAATACTCTAAATGCAACTTTCTATCGTACCCTAGTGTAAATTAACCACTACATTATTTCTAAGTTCAAGCTTCTCCAGCAGTCTTTTATCCATTCCTTCCTCTTGAGTTTCATTGTTCTTAGTAGCCTTATTCACTGGTTCTATGAACAGGATAAAAATCTTATTCACTCTATCCTAGAGATCATAATACCTACCATTGATGTCTCTCATTTCATCAAGAAGCCAAGAGTTCATCTGATAATCCATCTCAACCCACTCTTTGACAACCTGCATAAACCTTGTAGGTTCTTGGCTTTTCTCTGTCTCATTTTCATTGCTACCACCAGCTTTCTCATTATCTTTTTTATTATTCCATTCCACTTTATTACCCTCTAATTTTTCAGAGGTATCCCTAGAAATCTTACCCTCATTAGACTCAAACTCAGCATAAGTCACCAGAATAGGAGTGATGTGAGGGTTGGCCTTCTCTTTTTTTTCCAGGCTCGATTCGCTATTCTTCTTCTCAATGGTTTTAGTTCACACCTCACCTTGGGTTCTAGGCTCCTCTAGAATTTTGTTGCCTTACTGATCTTCGGTTTCCTTGTCTTTAGAGTTGCCTTTGCTGTCGCTATCCATCTCCTTAGAGGAGCCAGTGATATCCTGCTCAAGGGATTATGTATCCTCCCCTATTTCCATACTTGTTTCCTCTGAGAGGAACTTGGCTACCTCACCCTTATCTCCTCTATCTACCTTCCCCTTAGCCTTTGACTCATTATCTGTGTTCATTCCATCCTCCTTTATGAGGATCTTAGTAGGGTCAGGCCCAACATTTCTTGTTTTCCCCTTTCTCTTTTTTCCTGGAGTGTTACTGTCATTCGCCTTAGGTCTTTTTCCCTTCTTTCCCCTATTCAAGCCTTCGTCCTGGGTGTTATCCTACAACTTGAAATTTGCATACTCATAGATCAACTAAATAAGCCCATCATGGAGAATAGGCTTCTTGAAATTCTTTCTATTTTCCATAATGTTGTTACCCAAAGATTTGAGAAGAAAATAGGGAAAAGAGATTTTCCTATTGTATCAGAAATGATTAACCAACATGAAATGGAAATTGTAAACCTTAGTGTACTGACCCTCAAGGGTAAAGTACTACATGATAGCTTAAACCATTTTAGCCCAAAAGAGCTTCATATTGCATCGCAAGACATAATCTCCCCTTTTTTTTACAAGTAAATCTCTTTCCTCTTGGGTCTTAGGGTACATACTAGAAACATTTTTAGCCATAACCCCACTTCTATAATATTTCAGACCAAACATTTTCAGACCTGTGATTTCAGAAATGATTTTCTCAGAAACTAAGAAAGTCTTACCATAGATAGTCACCTTGCCATTGTCCCAGTTGTCCGCAAAATCCTAAGAGATATCCTTATCATAACCATGGATTCTTTCCATATAATCTATGACCCCACCTTCCATGAGTCTCTTCCAGACCTCGGCCTCTTTTTTCCATTTGCAGACAGCGGGTTCTTCCCATTTCAACTTTCCTCCCATTTTAGCAGTAACCCAGATATCAAAAAATCACATAGAATGAGTGTGCTAAGAGCTGTGTGATCGAATAATGGGGAAATTTTACCTTTTTAAAGAAATGATAATATCTATCCCATAAATTTTATAATTAATGCACTTGTTTTCATGTGTGTGAGGCTCAAAATTGAGGCAACTCTGATTACTATCCTTTCTTGTCATCATCATAAGTAATATTTCTAGGTTTATGATGGATTTGATCATACCTTAGCAGATTTAGGATATCATTTTTTAATCCTTGGCTACCTTTCCAATTTCTGATGTCAGCACTTAAAACACCCTCATTCACCAGGTTGTCTGCCATGCAGTTCAACTCTTTGAAGGCATGACTGACATGAGTGATCTCAAATCTAGCTAATAGATTTTTTATCTGATCAATGATGTGACCTGTATTCCAAGAGGGAGGATGAATTCCATGAATACAATTAATTATGTTCATAGAGTCCCCTTCAAACCATAGTTTTGAGCAATTTTGTCTTTTAGCTAATTTGCAAGCATAGAGGGTCGCCATAGCTTCAACCATATGACTAGTTTAAAATCCAATAGGGATACCAGAAGCATCAATGCATCTACCTTCATTATTTCTAACAATACACCCACATCCAACAATTCTAGGATTTCCTTTAGCCACTCCATCAAAATTCACTTTGCACCATCCTAGCAGAGGGGAGCTCCAGATAGCAAGCTCACAGGAAGGAGAGGGCTTTAGCTTAGAATCAAAGTTCCAGTGCTCAATAACATCCATAATAAGTTCCAGTGATAGAAATAGTGAGGATGTGGGTAACCAATTCTTCACAACTCCCGTAACCAATTATTCCCAGGATTGATTCTATTAAATTACATGGCTGTCTATTTACAAACCAACTATAGATGGTTATAAAACATTTCTTGGTTTTACATTGGTTTTAATGATTCTTCACCGATTGAATTAAACTTGTGCCTAAATTTAGATAATAGTGATAGGAGATTTAAATCTTTCATGGTCCTTCACCTATTTAGCATTTCATGCTTACATTTGTGCATAATTTAAAACCATAATGATGGAAAATTAATACTTTCAGGGTTGCCTCTGCAACATACTCCCATTTTTGAAATATTTCCAAGTCCCATGGAAATGCCTTGGTGAGACTGTAAATGAAGCATTGGCCTCATTGTCTTCATCATAGCATCGACGCTTCCTTTGTGCACTCGCTTTCCTTGCAACTCTGACTCCTACCAATGGAGTTTATATTACTGCCTCCATGGTGCTTCCCATTTCACAGTCCACTCCTCCAAGTTGCATCACAACCTTTGTCCCTCACTTGGGAGTCCTTCATGCCTCTCTCCACAATCTATTGGTGACACACAAGACCATCTCATGGCCTTTGGTAGACCTCCTTTCCACCTTATGCAGCTGAATGAACTGGCACCAAATCTACAACCATAAAACTTCGTAACAAGAATGTGACATGTCTCAAACTAATTGCCACACGCACCACAAATTAAGAGAATCTCGAGACCCTGCGCAACCTTTAGTGTGATTAATTATGGTGTATATAGCCTGTAAGATAATCATCCTGGCTTGACACTAAGCCTGCCTATTTGGGTTACACCTAAACTTTCCTCATCATCAACCTTAAAGGCCTGTTTCATCATTTATCAACTTTTCCACTTTAAAGAATCCAGAATGTGTGGGGTGTGATATGGTCATTATTCAAAATCCCCTCTATTATACTTGGCATGTGTTTCATTAAGTATTCCTGATTGAGGGCGCCGTGGAGTGGTCAATATGTTAAATTTATTCCCTAACAAAGTCCAAATCAAGTCGTACACTCGGGTTGCTGACCACATTCTTCCTTTAAGGAGTCTGGCAATTGATTCCACTGGAGCTGCGCATATTCCACTTCCCAATCTACATCATTGCCATATTTGAATTAATTATTAACTGATATAATTATTATAATTTTATATTTATATTTATAATTGTAGTAATATGTAATTTTATTTTTAATTATATTATCCAATTAATTATAAATTATAAATTATAAATTTTAATTAATTAAATTGTAATTTTAACTATATTTATAATTTATTTTCATGTTAAATATAACTATTTTATAATATTGGGCTAAATAAGGAGCCTATTCTGAAGGAGAAGAACATTGGGCATAATAACAAGCCTTGGACTTGCCTCTTTGGAATTAAACCTATTGGTAAATCGACTCTTCCCCCCATAAAAACTACATTTGATCCTAGTAGCAGAAAATATGATATCTCTATGCTGGATCCTATAATAGATCATAATATCTCTCTCATGGTCTTTACTTTGGTGGACAAGTTCATGGTTCCGAACCCAACATTGAATTTTTTAGGGATTTTTTTGAGAAAGAAATGGAAGCTCAAAGGTCAAGTTGAAATTTCAGCTAAGCCAAAGTGTTTTTTCTCTTTTTCTTTCTCCTGTTGGGAGGATATAAAGACCATCTTATGTGGGGGGTCATGGTTTATCAACAAGCCCTCCTTGGCATTAAAGAAATGGACCCCCTACTTGGACTTATAGGACACCATCTTTGAAGTTTTCCCTATTAGGGTTAGACTTTTGAGGTTATGCCTAGAATACTGGAATGAGGCCTGATATCTTTAGGGGTATTGCTAGCTCGTTCATAGATCTCTTATCAATTGATTCTATAAAAATGGAAAGGAAGAGGTTGGTCTTATATGCAAGGGTTTGTGTCGATATAGTCAAATCTACTGACCTTTACTCTTCTATTGAGATTGTTTCAAAGCTTTGTAAATGGGTCATGGCTATTGAGTTTGAAACATTGCCCTTTGTTTTCTTTAAATGTAAAAAAAAAAAACTAGGCATTAGGTTAAGGAATTCCCTCTTAAAGTCAACAATGTTATTGCCAAAATGACAACCAGATCGGTAAAAACTTGGAAAGTGAAAAATATTGAGCATGTTATAGGTGAGGGGGCTCTTTGTGCTAAAGAGAACAATGGGAAAGACAAGGAATGTAATGGGGTGGTTGCAAGAAGTTGTGTCCCACTTTTGGTCAAAAAGTGGAAGTGTTTTCCCTATTTTTCAAACAAATTGCCATTTGATGTCACAATTTGAGGCACTTAAAGATTGAATCTCAACAAACTTTAGTAATAGAATAGGCACTCTTGATTGTGGCGAAGCTAACAATAGGTGCCCTAGTCATGCCCTCTTTACATTCAACGCCCACCATGGGAAGGAGATGAATTTCCCAGCTATAGTAAGCTCCTTTGTATTCACTTGAAATTGCAATTCTGTAGTTTTCATACTCCTCTTTGCCTTTCATTAGCATATGTAATTCCTTCCTGGTCCAGCGCATTAGCCGTGGGGCTTTTTCCAGGTCATCAATGACAATTGAGGCCTCCACTTGCTTCTCCTTGATTTCTTTCCACGTTTGGCCTTCCAATTCCCTATTTTCTATACCATTACTACTGCCTGCAATATGCGACACTTCTAAAATTTGATCAACCACCTTATTACTTTCCCTGGTTTCTGCTAAACCATTAATCGATGCTAGAATTTCAAGTTGGAGGAGATTGATTCCACTATACTCTAACCTCGTGAGCACTTTAAAATCCCCACTAAAATTGTCGGGGAAGTCTCACACACCATATTCTTTACTAGAAAGTCTTTTTTGAAAGCTTCTATTGGTGTCGTGTTGTGTCACAACAATGGTGTGACCAGCAGATACATCCCAAAGATTTGCATCTTCGGGGAGGTTCAATGATCTTGACTTAACTATCTGAGAAGGTAAATAACTGCCCTCATGTCTTGTGGTCTGGTGTGGATTATCACAACGCATAGTGCCTGACGCTTCCACTTCTTCTACCATCACCCCTTCTATTTCCACCACATGCGCATCACCATCGATGGAGTGTTGTTCACAATAAATTAATTTTCTGGAAAATGAAGATGCATCTCTCAACTCCTTAGCAAAAGCCTCATGAAAATGGTTTTTACAATATATTGAAGTCTGTGATCCACCATAGCCATCATAGACACCAAAAAGGTGGAGAGTAGGTAGAGGGGCTGCAAAACCAATAAGGTTGTTATGCCACAGTACCGTGGGGAGAGAAAATAATGAAGACACGACGGAAACACCATCTTCTATTTTTGAAATATTTCCAAGTCCCATGGAAATGCCTTGGTGAGACTGCAAATGAATCATTGGCCTCATTGTCTTCATCATAGCATCGACGCTTCCTCTGCGCACTCGTTTACCTTGCAACTCTAACTCCTACCAATGGAGTTTATATTGCTGCCTCCATGGTGCTTCCCATTTCACAGTCCACTCCTCCAAGGTGCATCACAACCTTTGTCCCTCACTTGGGAGTCCTGCATGCCTCTCTCCCCAATCTATTGGGGACACACAAGACCATCCCATGGCCTTTGGTAGACCTCCTATCCACCTCCTGCAGCTGAATGAACATGCACCAAATTTGCAACCATAAAAATGCATAACCATAACCAAAACAATAATGATAATGCCGCCTAGTGTAGATCCAATCCACATGCTCAGAACCTTCTGAGCTCTGATACCATTCTGATGCAGAGGAAATCGATGCGGTCTTCAAACCTGCATATCTTTCTCTATCAACTCCCATAACCAATTCTTCCCAGGATCGATTCTATTCAATAACATGGCTATCTATTTAAAGACCAACTATAGATGGTTACAAAATGTTTCTTGGTTTTGCATCAGTTTTAATGATTCTTCACCCATTGAATTAAACTTGTGCCTAAATTTAGATAATAATGATAGTATATTAACTCTTTCGTGGTCCTTCACCCATTTAGCATTTTATGCTTACATTTGTGCATAATTTAAAATCCATCATCATGGCAAATTAATACTTTCAGGGTTTCCTCTGCAACATGTGGTAGAGAGTGTGTTAGATAAACCGTTGTCACCAAGTGTGTTTGGTATAAAATGAGTGTTAAACGATGACCCATCGTGAGAGATTAAATCCCCAACGCACTGCATATTACTCATCTGCCTCTTTAGTGATTTATTTTCCCCTTCATTTGCCCCTTCACCTTCTTCCTGAGCGAACTTATCGTCTCTCACAGACTTTCATTCCTTAGGAGCAGGTGCTTCTTTGTAATCTTGCTGCAAAATCCTATGAGATTTGGAAGAAAAAGAAATAGGATCATCAAGAATGAAGCTAGAAGTAAAGAAAGCCATTTTGTAATAGACCATCACCAGGTCCTTAACAGACTTTTCATTCTTGTCTATCTTTGCCCTCTTCCACAATTATTTCATGGCGACTTTCTTACGCTGCACACCACCTCTACGCTCAAGAATTTCATAAAGCTCAAATCTGAGAGCTCTTAAATCTTCTTCTGATTTAGCTTCAGGCTTATCTTCCCAGCCATCCCACCAATGCACATGGCGAATTCTTTTAGCTTTTGCGGGCCCAACATCAATCTTTACCGAGCCCAAATTTCCAAGAAATTCATCGATGACAAAGTCGACTTCATCTTCTTCCATCTCTACTCTAGCCTCAGCTAGGCTCTAATACCAATTGTAAATATTAAACAAATAGATAAATGGAATAAAAACACAATACAAAGAAGAAAACTTACAATGGACACGATTTTATCGTGGTTCATAAATATACCTACATCCACACTTAAAGCAGGGAATCGATTATGTAAATCCAGTACAAGGCCATGAAACAATCCAATCATACCAATACATGACTACCTACAGTAAATTATATAGAGCTCTTTGAATATGAAGAGATGAGAGAAATTGAATGGTCATGTGACCATTGGGCTTCACATCCCAACAACATCCACTGAAAGCCATTTTAAAAAAATAAAACTTTCTTCCTACAATTCCTCCCCCTCAATATTTCATATTCATTCATTTACTAGATTGTAACAATTTAAAGTCACGTTTCTATGAAATAGAATACATGCATGATTAACATAGAAACCACCTGTTGAATGGTTGCATTGTTTGAGCATATCTGGTTTATTGTTTACAAGGGAATTTGACATATCATTAAACATTAGCTAAGTTGAAATAATAAAGGAGCAATGAATCATAGAGCTAAGAAAAATTATCATAATATGATATCATTGGTCCTCTAGTATCTTGGATTTGGTGAACTCTTCATAATTTTACTATACCTAGAATGAATGCATTTATATAAGAAAAAAAATAAGGTTATATTTGTGTAAATATGTAAATACACATATTGTAGGCTCCATATTTCATGTGGTCAAACCACCTATACCAATGTGTTGAGATGGGATAATGACCATTATGAAACTCTTATGGTCATTTTTTTTGTCTCTTTGTTTTTTTAAGACTATTCTATCCCATTTCAATTTCCTAAAATTCTTGAGAGAACAAAAATACAAAAATATGCTTAAGTAGTTCTTAGGATTTTGGAACTCACTCTCAATTCTCATGTAATCAAAACTATTTAATTATTTTGAGAATAAATAAATTGTTAGAAAAAAGGTACATATACACATATAACTATATCAACATATAGTTGTAAGGTCCATTAACATTAACTTCTCTTAGTTTCAATAAGCTAATCACTATTTGACCGTGCCAAGAATGAATAAAATCTTATAATAAGTCTTAGTTGATAGTAGTATAATGTTGAAATACACATATTTTATATTTCATGTGTGGGTATAAGCTGACTATGCCAACACGTAAAGGTTGTGAGGTGAGTACTATTAGAGGTCTCCATTTATTTAAGGATTCCACTCCTTGCAAATAATTTTATATTAATGTGGTCTCTTGCTAGCATTGGGAGAAGAAAATACATAAATATGATGGAGGTACTTTAATTTTTGGTAGTTTAGAACATTCTATATAGACTTGCAAATAAATATTTGGTCCCCCACATTAACCTATCTTAATTCTTTTTAATACATCAATGTTTGTCCCTACCAACAAAGAATGAATTATTGTAAAATACATTAGTATCATTCAATGTTTTGAGAGTTAAGTAAAATCAGATTTTACAGGGACCCAAAACCCAAAAAGTTTAGAAATACAAAGAAAGCATTAAGTCCAGCACCACAACCAGTCAAAAAAAAATAGGAGGGGGAATGAAGGCACTCCTCACCAACTAATACAGACTAAAAAATAAACTAATGAAAAAGAAGCAAAAAATACCAGCCTACTGCCAACCTTTCTAACCCTACAGGGTTTCATCCATCCTAGTATCCACCTCAGCCATTTTCATCACACTAGTCTTTAACTCCATCATCTCCTTGCTGGACAAAGTATTTTGGTTTATCTTCACTCTGGTTGTGGAACCTGGGCCTTTACCCTTGGCCATAGTAGTCTGAAACAAGTCCCAAATAGGTTTCTCCAACAAATTGACCAATAGACAAATGTTACTAGCTGAGGACTTCATTCCCTCCTTTTTATACTCAAGCATATTCTCCTGAATTTTTTCCAAGCTCTCAATTATGGCCGTCAACTTGACAGGAGTACAAAATCCCTATGAGTTATCATATTCCTTACCCCTGTTACTCACCTTTTCTTCTAGCTTTTGGTATTTGGCCTCCAGATCTTTGTTCTGCAACCTAAGCTTCTTTATTTTCTGATAGCACCAATTACCATTTCTGAAGGAATGTAGGGTTTTAGCTTTAGCAATGTGTAAAAACCCAATAGTGTTATCCTTCTTATAAAAAATTCCCCCATCACCATACTGACAAAGGGATCTCTCTTAATAGTACCTAGATTATTCTCCTCCTTATTCTCATCATTAACGTATTCCTCACCCATATAAAGAATTTCATAATCCCTCTGCTTCAGCTCATCCTCATTGTGAGGCTCCTCTCCATTTATGTCATCATCATCCCTAACATCCTTAGAGAGGGCTAAGATATTCTCCTTATTAGGCTTATGCTCCTTCTCCACATCATCCATGTCAATATCCCCTTCTCCTTCCATAGTTTTAATTTTCTTATCCCCCTTAATAGTAGTATCCTTCTTCATATTAGACAACTTATTCCCGTCAAGGTCAATTATAATTTTACCTTGGTCATTTTGACTAGGAGTAATCTCCATTGCAGGTTCCTTTGTAGCTTCATCATCATTCTCCTTGCATTTATCAATAGCTTTCTCCTTACCAGTTATCACCTCAATTTCCTCTGCATCCTCATGGCTAGGAGACATAATATTTTATTTTTACCGCATGGAGAAAAATTGATTATGCCTATATATCAAGGTGGCTATGTTAATGTTGGTGATGCTTTCACTTTTTACAAAGGTGAGATAGTGTTTATCATCTAAAGTCTTTCGACAATTCGTTGGATACAACTATTACAAATTTATACGTTAGAATGATTTCTCATAATTTACTTCACACACACACACACACAGATATATATATATATATATACATATATATATATATACATATATATATATATACAT
>MU225685.1:7939937-7962118 GCA_018584345.1 Thuja plicata | reverse complement strand
TATATATATATGGAGAAACAAATATGTCTATATCTATATCTGTATCTATATCTATATGGAGAAACAAATATATTTGTAGAAACACCAAAATCAAAGGTCTTACTTTCTACTTTAATAAATCTTAATGGCTAAAAACTCTCCTTATCTTAATATTCTTATGCTGCAAGCTTACGAATTAGGCATGTATTTTTTGTTAATACAGATAACATAATCTAGTTAAGATTGTATGTGGAAAGCTAGAAACTTAATTATTTCCACCTTTAGCCCAAAATTTATATGATTCATATCTGAACCGAGTATCAATCTTTAGCCCAAAATGACTGAGACATATCTATTACACCTCAACCTCTCGTGATTGAAAAGTCTTAAATCCAACAAAACTTGTCTTTCTTCTACTTATTTAAAACCACTCAATTTCATCAATAGATCTCCTAACACAGCACACACCAGGAAAGATGGATTCTTGTGAACCAGTACACATGTAACATGGATCATGAATTTGACTCAAAAACTACACAATTGAATCCTGATATCAATATTACAACAACACACATGAATCAACATAACAAAATGGTCTAACTCAGTTGATCTAAAAAGTAAACCATTTCGTTCTTGTTCTTGGAGTGGCAACTTGATATCCTTTCTGGAACTGTCTCCTTGCGACTATCCTTGCCGCATGGCAGTAAACTCTCCAACACTTCTCTCATAGACGGTCGTACAGACCAAACTCACACATAATACGCGTAACATTTGTTCTATGTACTTATCCCAGCCTTAAACATCACATCACATGCTAAGGAAAATGTTAAGCTTGCAAAAAGTAAGTCAACTTTGACTATTTAATATTTTTTGCCTAGGAACAAGTCATTAGTATGTAATATTTACAGCCAAAGCACTCATCTTCCACATGGCACTTTCATCTCTCCACCCATGAATATTGTGTTGCGTACCTAATCCGCGATGTGGCCGTCCTCTCCATATTCTTCCTCTCCCGTAGCTTTCATCCCGCTAACCATCTCCAATATCATGTTTAAATAAGGATAGATTACTTCAGATTGTTAATAGAAACCCTATCAATTCGTGATATTTGTTTCATCACCAATTTAATCCAATCGAAAAATTGCTCAGTCAAAGCATCTGGTTTGAATAGCAAGATGTCTACGAAAATGAAGAGTCGTTGAGTGAAAAATACGCCAAATTGCTTGCAGTCCAATACGCCATACGACTTTGAATAGCTCACCGTGGAAGTAATTCTTTGAACTGTGTTTGTTAGTTATTCCTCCCCTATAAATGGACGGCAATGGTAAATAGTATTCCATCTCAATCTTGGCTTAGATACTGATTTTTCTGTGCATTTGAGCTTATAAACCTTATCAACTGCATACATGGGAAGTTTGGCGCCAATGAAAAAATACACAGTGCTTGTAGTGCTTTTCCTTATGTTAATGGTGCATGTCTCTGCTCGATATAGCCTGCCAAGCCCTCCAATCAAGAATAAGGTGCTCACAAATATGGAGAAGTTACCCACTTCACCTTCCACCTGCGGTAATTCTCCATGCCTGGCGAATATGGAAAAGTTGCCTGTTTCACCGCCGAAATGTGGTCATTCTACATGCACTTCAACACAATTATATCACAAAAATATTTTTTTATCAAACCAGAGCAAGGAACATGTTGCTTCCGAGTTTCAGCGTATGGACGTCCACTCAAAGCCGTTTTAGACAAATAAAACTTGCTTCAACCAATTCCTTCCTGTCACCATTTCATATTCATTCATTTACTAGATTGTAATAATTTTAAGTCACATTTCTGTGGATTAGAATACATTCATGATTAACGCAAAAACCACCTGTTGAATGGTCGCATTGTTTGAACATATCTGGTTTATTATTTACAAGGGAATTCACCATATCTTTAAACGTTAGTTAAGTTGAAATAATAAAGGAGCAATGAATCATATAGCTAGGAAAAATTATCTTAATATCATATCATTGCTCCTCTAGTATCTTGGATTTGGTGAACTCTTCACAATTTTACAATACTTCGAATGAATGCATTTATATAAAAAAAAAACAAATAAGTTTATAGTTGTGTAAATATGTAAATATATATTGTATGTTCCATATGTAATGTGGTCAAACCACCTATACCAATGTGTTGAGACGGGTTAATGGTCATTATCAAAGTCCTATGCTCATTTCTTGTCTCTTTCTTTTTACGGACTGTTTTATCACATTGGTTCTATGGGACTTTTCCATCTCAGCACATAACAGTAAGGATTGAATTGAGAAGAATCTATCTTAAAGCAAAGTAAACTAAAATATCTTCTATTTCATGTTATAATATAACAATTTTTAATTTATGACCAACGACCAAGGTTTCACGTCCATCATTATTTTTTTGGTCTTAGCCTAGATGAGCATATTCTATTCTATTTTATATTGTTGTTATAGATTTGAGCTATAAACATGCTATATAATATCAACTCAAGCGTATATTCTTACTTTTTTAAATTTATGGCCAACGACCAAGGTTTCACGTCCACCATTATTTTTTTTGGTCTTAGGCTAAATGAGGATATTCTATTCTATATTGTTGCTATAGATTTGAGCTATAAACATGCTATATAATATCAACTCAAGAGTATATTCTTATTTTAGACTTTTGTATCAATTCTGATAATAAAAACTATTGTTTCTTCTTATCAAAACGACATAGAAAGACTTTTATTCCATCCACCATGCGAACAAAGACCAAGGGCCCACTCCTTAGGGAAGCTTTTGTTCAATCCATCTTGATAGCCAATTTTTTTATTAGTGAAATAACATAATCAATCTTTTAAAAATAATTTGTTTGAGAACCTGTACACATGATAGTGTAATATATACAATAATTCATCGTGAAGTCTAGACCTGCAAGCTACCATCATTCCAAATAAGATATTCAAATATTCTTTTCTACACATATCACTCTTTCAAAAACCAATCTTCTTCCTCAATCAGTTTCATAGACTTATTAACAATCTTAAACCCTCTTTTCAAATCTTCTTCATCAATCATATCCTCTATCAACAAAACATCAAAAATCATAATCCTTCTTTTCAAATTTTTGTCATAAATCATATTCCCTAGTAGAAAAGCTTTAGCAGTCAGATAGTGATGCCAAACCAAAGATGGTTGATATTAACATTGACAACACAAACCATAATGCTAACAATCCCCACATTTGTGATTGAGGCCAACACCAATTATCTCTTCGTCATTCCTTAATTTTCTTGTCCCTCTTTGACACCAAGGACAAAGGGTAGACCTTTCTTTATATTTTTTCAATAAGTAACCTCTTTCTCTCCTTTTGATAGAGAGTATTTTTTCTACAAGAGCATTCTATAATCATTCACCCTCCCCATGAGAGCATCCATAGCATCAATCTAGGACACAAATGATGAGAAATTTTTTTCCCCCTAGAAAGATGCATGCCTCTTTTGCTTCTAGTTGGAAAAAGGAGGAGCAATAAAACCTAATTTCTGCCTAAGATACTCAAAAGTATCTATATCCAGAGCATTAGTAAAAATATCCACAATTTTCTCCTTGGTAGCACATATACCAATTTTATTTCCTTGCTAGTGGCTTTCTCCCATTAAATGTGATACTAGATAGAAATATGCTTGGTTCTAAAATGCATCACTAGGTTCTTATAAATGTTAATAGCACTTGTGTTATCACACATTATTAAAATTTTCTCATCATATAAAATCTCTAGAAGCTTTTCTTGTTGTAGAATATCCCAAGAAAATGCTTTAATCTAATTTAGCATCAAATTTTACCAAATTACCTTCATCTCTTTTGATGTAGCATCTGCTTCCCAACATCATAAAATAATTGATAGTGGGTGCCAATACAAACCAAAAATCATAAGGATTATTTTTATGGTTACTCTAATATGTACTCTATTGAGTACATACACTATTCTATGTACTGCATCCAAGCTCCAGTGGACTTTTGATAGATTGACCTCATTCAACATTGTTATTTCCATTTTATCTATAGTTTTGTTCTTCCTTTCAATGGACCCATTTTTTGGAGGAGTCCTTGGAGCAGACAATTTCCTTCTAAACCCATATTTTTCATAAAAGCAATTAAATTCATAGGATATGAACTTTCCTCTATCAAATCTTAGAAACATAATCCTATAATCTACTTGGTTATCAACCAAACTTTTGAGAATTTTTAATCTATCTAGAGCCTCAAATTTTTCTTTCAAAAAAGTTACCCATGTCATTGTAGTTCAATCATCAATTAGTAACATGAAATATCTTTCACCATTGAGTATCCTTGTCCTAGTTGTTTTGTATGGATCCATGTGTATCAACTCTAAAGGCCTTGTAGTTGAGTACTCTTTCTTCGTATATATGTCTTGGGTTTTCTTTTGTGATCTAGGATTCTCTACACATGGTGTTAGTAGGTCTAGTAACTCTTGGTATTTCCCTTAAAACAGTAGAGGAGTTGATCTTAAACATATTATCAAATCTAGCATGTCCCATACTTTTGTGCGAAATCCAACATTTATTCTTGAAACTCAAGGAGCAATTTCCTCCATTGTACTTTTCAAGATAATAGCTATTTCCATTTCTTAATATTTTTGCAATAATATTTTGGGATTCATTTCTAATTTTGCATGTCCCAGCAAGCAAAATGACTTGATATCATTTATTTCATAATTAAGTGACACTAAGAAGACTTGGCCTTAATCCTTTTACATATCAAACATCAAAAGCTTAATGTATATTATCAATTAAAATATTTCCTACACTGTAGATAGGTGTTGAACCATAGTTAGAAAATGAATATGAGCCTCCATAACTATTTTCAATATGAACAAATATCTCTTTGTCTCTGGACATGTGATTTGAGCTTCTAGAATCAATGATCCAAGATCTATATTTTTCTATTGCATGTAGAGAATTCTAATCTCCCAGTTTGACTTTGTCTTCATTCTTTATGACTAGGAATAGTACTTCATCATTGAATCATTTCCTTCTTTTTCTTCTGAAGAATGATATTCTATTGTTCAGTAATTTTTATCTTTATTACCTTGTCTACTATATTTTCCCAAATTTCTATGAACTTCATCCTTTTCATCATCAATTTTATTTCTATCTTTTCTAAATGGACACTTTGTAGCATAGTGTCCTACTCTATCATAATTTAAATATTCAAAAGATCACTTACCTTTGTATTTCTCACATCGGTTGTTTAGTTTCCTAAGAAAGGTGGCTTCATCATACAAGTTAAAATATTCCCCAGTATCTTGAGTATCTTTGAAGGAAACATCCCTCTTCTCACATTGGTTGTACTCTGATTCAGATGACTCAAAATTAGTGACAATTTGTCATATAGTTCTTCCAAGGTATACTTGTACATATCTCCACTCTATTGAATTGCAACCAATAGGATTTTGTAGCTCTTTTTTATTATCCTCATTAACTTTAGTACCACTTCATTATCTTCAAGAACACCTCTGAAGCCTCTAATACAATTGATCACTTACTTTACTTGATGTAGGTAGCCTTGAATATTCTCATCCCTAGATATCTTAAAGATTTCAAATTTTTGCTTCAATTTTTTAAACTTGATATGCTTGATCTTCTTAACTCATTCATAGATACTTGCAAGATTCTCCCATACATAAAATATATAATTATAACCAATAACCTTCACTAATTAAAAATATCCCAAGATACTAGTATTGACATTTCTTATCTTATTATTATTCTTGTGTGTCTTGATCTCTTTTAGAGTACTAAGTGTACATACAATAGTAGGATCATATTTCTTTCTAGTTACATCAAGAACCCCATAAGAGAAAGAGTCGAGATGAGAATCCATCTAGGTCTCCTTTCAAAAGGAATAATTTGTTCTATAAAACTTAGATACCTTAGTAACATATTTGTCAGTCATTTTGGATTGACCTCAAGTGGTTAATCTTCATCAAGAGAAACCTTTCTCTAATACCATTTGTTGAATAAAGTCCAATGTTGAGAGGGTGGTGAAATAAAAAATAAACACACCTGCATATACTCTCGATCATATAACACCATGGTTGTCAGGTTTTTAGCAAGGACCACATCCTCTGCAGTGGAAGCATGACATGTAATCCTGCAACGCATACATGAATGAGATGTCAAACCATCCTCATTCGCATCAGTATCTGCCCTAGAATATATATTTTGGTGGCTGGCACACATATTCTCAATAGGTTGAACATAGAGAAATAGTGCATTTGATGATGATGGATGTGGTGCAGGTGATGATCCATCCTTTGATCCAACTAACTATGTTTCATGTTGAACAATGACATCATTGAATGACGCAGCCGTCTGAAGAGTCTGTAACTCTATAGACTCCTTCAGGGCTACTGGGACTGTGATGTGAACCATGGGTTTAGAAGCTAAAGGTATCGTATGTTGGGGGCTGACCACCCTCTGAGCCTCAGGTCTATCATATACAGAGCCTCTCCCTTTACCCTAGAGCTATTGCATATCAAATTAATTCAGCTTCAAGCCGATGATAAAATCACAATATAACATTCACAAGAGATATAGAGGCATCTCCCAATTTTTACAAGGTGGTTGGTCAAAGACCATATACCACTTATCCCAAAATTTATTATTAATCCCAACCTGGACACACTAATGTGTAGGAAACCTATTTATATTAGCAAGTAGGGTATTATTACTTTTAGGATCAGTGAAAAGAGCATATATGTCATCTTTACTTATGCCCTTTCCTTTTACTTTATCATGTGACAACCCATCAACATAAAATGCACAACATCTTTCCCTAAATTAACCCGATTTGTAACATGTCTAGATACCTCCTTGGAACTATTGGCCATTAATTTTAAGGTTGTCACGACGGATGAGTGGTGCTCACAAGTAGAGGACCTCAAACTATTCACTATCATAGTAATTTGAGTAGTGTTCTATATTAGGAGATTTATAAGATCCTCCTTTGTAGCCTGCACAGGTACTTCTAGAGGACAAAGAGTTTTAGGGTGGTGATGGTTGCTGAGGAGCTATATTTTAAGGATTTTGTTGCTGTGGAGAAGTGGTTTGAGGGATTTTTTGTTCTTTAATTGCAACATTTTGAGGATTTTCTTGTGGTGGTTGTTTAGGAAGAGGTCATTCTTGTCTATTTTGTTGTCAGGGATTCTTTTGGGAATCTGACATAAAATTAATTAAAAAAACTTAAATCAATTAAAAAACCCATAACTCAATTCAAATTCAAATAAAAATAATCAAATTCTTACCTCTTTGATGATATGACATTGTTATAAATTGGTGTAAATGCTAGAAATGAGCTTGGGGCGACCAAGCAAAAAAAACAAATAGTTCTTCATAACCCACACCGGTTATGAAGAACTATTTGTTTTTTTTAAATGAAAGACAGTAGGCTTGATTTCCCTGAGCTGTGTGATTTCAAAATTTAATTTACGTGATTGGGTTACATGAAATTTTATGTTTTTTTCATCATGTGGCCACTTTTTTGTTCAATGACTTAGTGCATTTATCCCACTGCTCTATATTGGTGATATATGTCTACAAGCCCTAGTGTCTTGGAACCAGATTCTAACTCAAGAAGAGAAGAATGAGATGGTCAATGCTCTGGCTAATTTCAATATTAACCAAACCTAGCTTAACAAGAAACTTATAGACCTAGTTTTTTTGTTCTTCATGTGCAACATTTTGAGGGTTTTCTTATGGTGGTTTTTTAGGAAGAGGTCATTCTTGTCTATTTTGTTGTCAGGGATTCTTTTGAGAATCTGACATAAAATTAATAAAAAAATTAAATCAATTGAAAAACCCTAACTCAATTCAATTTTAAGTAAAAATAATCAAATTCTTACCTCTTTGATGATATGACATTGTTATAAATTGATGTAAACACTTAAAAAGTGCCAAATAGAGTAAAACACACTTGGGTTCTGATGTATTTGGAAAGGTATGAGCTGCTAACAAGTCATTTTTAAGGCTAGAAATGAGCTTGGGGCAACCAAAAAAAAAAAATGCTTCATAACCCGCACGGGTTATCAAGAACTATTTGTTTTTTTAATGCAATAAAGTAGGCTCGGTTTCCCTGAGCCTTGTGATTTCGAAATTTAATTTATGCGATCCGGTTACGTGAAATTATATATTTTTTCATCATGTAGCCACTTTTCTGTTCAATGACTTGGTGCATATACCCCACTTCTCTATATTGGCGATATCCGTCTACAAGCCCTAGTGTCTTGGTACCATATTCTCACTCAAGAAGAGAAGAATGAGATGGTCAATGCTTTGGCTAATGTCAAGACTAACCAAACCTAGCTTAACAAGAAACTTCTAGACCTATTTTTTTTGTTCTTCATGTGTAACAATTTTAGGGTTTTCTTGTGGTGGTTGCTTAGGAAGGGGTCATTCTTTTCTATTTTGTTGTCGGAGATTCTTTTGAGAATCTAACATAAAATTAATAAAAAAAACTTAAATCAATTTATAAACCAATAACTCAATTAAAACCTAATAGGCAAGTTTGTGGGAGGAAGACCTAATATTGAAGCTATCAGATTGTTTTCTAAGAGGAAATGGTTTCTGAAAGGGCAAGTCAATATCGCTGCAATGGTGAAAGGATTCTTTTCATTTGAGTTCTCTAGTATGGAAGATATTTCTCATATTCTCTACAGGGGCCCTTGGATGCTAGGCCAATTCTCCCTTTCCCTGCGTAAGTGGTCCCCTAATCTGGTTGTAAATGATTCAGCGTTCTTTATCTTGGCTCCAGTCTGGGTCAGATTCCCAGGGCCCCTTGGAGTGAGGTTTCTACTAGTAAGAAGAAACCAACCAGCAGTATTTTAGGGGTGCCCCAAGGAGGTATGTTAACTAGAGATAAGAAAGCGGATGTGGGAACTCCAAAACCTCTTAGAGGCTGACCTAAAAGTAGCTTCACTAGGGATCGGGAGAGTAGACAAAGTATAGCGGATGGGTGATAAAGGACCATCCAGGATTGCGCCCAAAAGTTGTAAATGAAGATTATTTCATAGAATATTAGGGGATTAAATAGCCCCCACAAGAAGGATGTTATGAGAAACTTAGTCAGAGATCAGAAACTATATATAATTCTTATACAAGAAACAAAAATGACAAGAGATAAAGTTGAAAAGATAAAAGTGTTTAAAAATTATGGTGTGACTGGGTGTAGCTCAGTGGGAGCTTCAGGTGGTATTGCTGCCTTCTGGAACCTTAACACTATTTTTGGGGATCTTATCAAATCGAAAGGCAATATCTCATCTATAAGATTCAATCATATTCGAGATGGTTTCACTTGGGTCCTCTCTAACATTTATGCTCCCAACTCAAAAATTGGAAGGGATAGATTCTAGCGCAAACTAGAAGTGGAAAGAAGTAACTTCAAGGATGATTATTGGATGGTGGCTGGAGACTTTAATACTCCCCTGACTGACTCTAAAAAATTAGTGGTATCTCTTCTCAGGTAGATAGTGGAGTAGCTCTTATGGATTTCATCAATAACCAAGCTCTTTTGGACCTTGATCTTAGAGACAGTAGCTTTACTTGGTCTAACAGAAGAGTTGGGGATAATCTGATTCAAGTCCAGCTAGATAGAGCCCTTTTGACTTTCGACTAGATTCTTCTCTATGACTATTCTTTGTATTCTCTTCCTAGAGTTGGTTCTGACCACTCTCTTATATCTATTCAAGCGAATCCTATTTTGGGGAAGAGGAACTATCTGTTTAGATTCAAAAAAATGTGGATGTAGCACCCAAACATTGCTAAGCATATTGAAGAATGGTGGAATATCCAAGTGGAGGGAATAGCGATGTATAGAGTGGTTCAAAAACATAAAAACATCAAAAGCAGAGTCAAGGTCTGGAATAAAGTAGAGTTTGGAGATATTTTTAAAAATAAAAGTATGATCCAAGCTGATCTTGAAGAAATTCAAAGAAATATTGATCTAGAGGGCCTGACTGAGGACAACAAAATTAAGGAAAATAAAATTCTAGTAGATTATCACAATATTATCTCTAAGGAGGAGGTTTTTTGGAGACAACGCTCTAGAGCACTTTGGCTTCGAGCGGGTGATAAAAATACTAGGTTCTTCCACCTTACTACCCAAAAGCACAAGGCTGCTAAAAGAATAGAACATATCAATGGTAATCAGGGTAAATTGAGCAAGGAAGAGGATATTAAGAAAGAATTGACTAGTTCTTTTGCCTCCCTTCTCAAAGCCGACCCCAACCTCTCTGAGGACAATCAACATCAGTTGCTGGATTCGATCCCTTCTATTCTTTCAAGAGAGGATAATAAGATGTTGGCCAAAATTCCATCTACTTTGGAAATAAGAGCGGCTTCTTTCTCTTTTCAAGGAGAAAAATCTCCAGGCTCAGATGGATTTCCTCCCTTCTTCTTCTAGTCCTTTTGGCATATTGTGGACAAAGACATCTTGGATGCATTCAAAGAGTTCTTTGGATCTGGCTCTCTGCTAAGAGAAGTTAATTCCACCTTTTTTGTCCTCATCCCTAAGAGGCCAGTAGTGGATAATGCTGATAGCTTTAGACCTATCAGCTTATGTAACACTTTCTATAAGATTATATCTAAAGTCCTCACGACCCGTATTCTGAAAATTCTCCCGATTTTAATATCCCCCTAGCAAAATGGCTTTGTTTTGGGTAGGCAAATCCTGGATTCAACTATCTCAGTTCATGAGAACATTCACTCGCTGGAGCTATCGAAAAGGAATGGTTTCCTCATGAAGGTGGATCTGTCTAAGGCTTACAACAGAGTGGACTGGAAATTTATTTGCAAAGTTCTATTTGCCTTTGGTTTCTCTGTGAAAGTGATTGGTCTGATTCAACAACTCATTGGTTCCCCTTCTATTTCTGTGCTGGTGAATGGCTCTGCCTCTAATCTCTTCTTTCCATTAAGAGGCCTCTACCAAGGAGACCCTATTTCCCCCATTATTTTTTGCTATCATGGCTGAAAGCCTTGGGAGAATTTTCTCTAAAGGGGTTTTTGAAGGGAGGATTCTTGGCCTTCTCCCTTCATCCTCCTACCCTCCAAGCTCTCACAAATAGTTTGTGGATGACACTGTCCTTGTGGGATCTTCCTCTGTTAAAGAAGCTATAGCTATTAAGAAATCTATTGATTCTTACTCCTCAGCTACTGGTCAGTTAATCAACTGGGATAAAATCTCCCTCTTCTTCTTCAACACTCCCCTGGACTGGTAGACGAGAATGGTGACCATCCTAGGCTGTTCTATAGCTGTTCTCCCCTCAAGCTATCTGGGTCTGCCTTTGGGGAGTAAACCTCCTGATTCCTTTTGGATGGCGATTGTGGACAAGTTCTATAAAAAACTTGCTAGTTGGAAAGGATCCCTCCTCAACAATGTTGGAAAAGTCCTGCTGCTTAAGAGCTCCCTCCGAAACCTCCCTGTTTATACCCTGAGTCTTTTCAAAATTCCCTCTAAGTATGTAGATACTATTGAGAAAATCTAGAAAATATTTTTATGGTTAGGAACTGAAGTTAAAGACAAAATTCACCTTGTGGCTTGGGAAAAAGTTTGTAAGCTGGTCAAAATTGGTGGTCTGGGTATCAGAAGAATTAAGGACATCAATTTGGCTCTCCTAGCTAAGCAATGCTGGAGAACATTTGAAGGAGAGAAAGGTTGGAATAAAATTCTTAAGTCCAAATATCTTTTTGACTCACCCTCTATTGATTCTTTTCTCTCTTCTCCCACTGCTGTTCAAGGCTCGATGATTTGGAATTTAGCATTTTGAAGGCTAGACCCCTAGCTTCTAAAGGGGCCTGATGGAGAGTTGGCAACAGGTAGAAAATTATTTTTTGGGATGATCCTTGGTTTAGAGATAAACCTTTGATCCAGTACCCTGGCATGGATAACATTGCGGTCATGTGTAAAATCAGATTTGGTAGTAAAGTGGTAGACTACTGGAGGGAAAATAAATGGTTAAAATTGAATGATATTGACCCCATCCTGAAAAATATTAACCTAGAGCTTTCTCCCTGGGTCATTAAAACTAATAAAGAAGATGAGATAATCTGGGCCCCTAATCCTAATGGTACCTTTTCTGTGGCCTTCGCCTACTCGATGATCAATTTAACAGAGGAGGATTCTAAAGGAGCTAAGGTTTGGTTTACTTCTCTGATCCCTAAAATTAACTTCTTTTATTGGCTGTTTACTTAGGACAAAATCCTAACTACTGAAAATCTAAAGAAAAGAGGATGGATTATCCCTAATAGATTCTATCTCTGCAAGCAAGAAGTTGAGACCTCTACTCACCTTCTACTTCATTGTTAGTTCACAAAGGATATTTGGAGGGTGGTGTTACAGCACTGGAAAGTTAGCTGGGTGTTCCCCAATACTATTCAAGATTTTTTGGAACAATGGAGATCTCCTTTCAAACATGAATTGGGAAAACTTGTTTGGGATTATATAGGGCCTCATGTTATATGGAGAATTTGGAAAGAAAGGAATAACAGGATATTCTGAGGAAAAAATTCTACTCCTATCTTGATTGGATTTAAAATAATCAACAGTGTTAATGAAAACACTAAAGTTGCAATCGAGCTAAAACCTAAGCTCTTGGAAGGGATTAACAATAAGGAGATCCTTCAGATTTGCGATTTCAACTCAAAATATAAAGCCCCTATTTCTCCCTGGGAGTCTGCAGTTTGGAGCTCTCCTCCTCCTGGATGGCTCAAAGTGAATTTTGATGGTGCGGCTAAAGGAAACCCTGGCAGAGAAGGATGTGGGAGCATAGCAAGAAATTCTGAAGGAAAGTGTATTGTGGCCTCAGCTCATCCTATAGGATATCAAACAAGTCATATGGTCGAAGCCATGGTAGCCCTTAATGCTTGTAAACTTGATAAAATGTAGAACTTCTCTAAATTGTGGCTAGAAGGAGATTCATTGAATAAAATAAATTGTATTAATGGTATTAATTATCCCTCATGGAATACTAGTCATATCTTTGATGAAATTAAAAACCTAATTGATGGATTCAAAGTCACCTATGCTAGTCATGCCTATAGAGAGTCCAATTGCGTGGCTGACAGCCTGGCTAATGTGGGTGCTTTTAGTGATGATGTCAGAGTCTAGAATGGATATCAAGGATTAGATACTGATATCACTAATCTGGGGAAGTACGATCAAATCTGGCACAAACCCAGAAATATTCCCAATAATGATGACAAGAAAGGGTAGTAATTAGAGTTGCCTCAATTTTGAGCTTCACATGCATGACAACAAGTGCATTAATTATAACACTTATGGGAGAAGTGATATCATTTCTATTAATGGATGGCATTTCACTATCATCCATCCACAAAAAAAAACATTTTGCTTCCACTCTGTCGTATTCTGATCTCTGGTTTCTAGCAGTATGGGAGGAAAGCTGAAATGGGAAGAACCGTCGCTCTACAAATGGAGGAAAGAAAAAAAAGTCTGGAAGAGACTTAGGCAAGGTGGGGTAACAAAGTATATGGAGAGACTCCATGGAAATGATAAGGACATCTCCAAGGAATTTGCGGACAGTTGGGACAATGGCCAGGTAACTCTGTGTGGTAAGACTTTTAGGGTATCCGAAAAAATTATCTCAGAAATTATGGGTCTTAAGTTGTCTGGTCTGAAATAATATAGAGGGATTGTCATGGCGAATAACACTGCTAAAATGTACCCTAAGTCCAAGGTAGAAAGAAAAATTCTAGTAAAATAGTCAGGTGATTTCTTCCTGCGGGACCATATGAAACTCTTTTGGGCTAAGGTTGCCAAAGCTATGATACAATATTTTACCCTAGAGGATCGGTATACTGGGGTTTACAATTTTCATTTCATGTTGATAAATCATTTCCACTACAATAGGAGAATCTCTTTTCCTTTTTTTCTTCTTAAGTCTCTGGAAAATAGTATTTTGGAGAACATAAAGAATTCTGCTTCGCCTATCCTCCACGACGGGCTTATCCTGTTGATATATGAGCATGCTAAGTTTAAGATGCAGGACAACCCAAAGGAAGAAGATTCGAACAGAGGCAAGAAAGGTAAAAGATCTTTGCCTTCTAAGAGCAACACACCTGGAAGTAAGAAGAAGGGGAGAGTCAATACTGGTGGTGAAGAGCATATCAAGATCCTCAAGGAGGAGGAAGGCATGTGCACGGACAGTGAAACAGAGGCTAAGGATAAGGATGTGAAAAAAGAAAAAGGGGAAGCCTCTAAATTACTCTCTGAGGAAACTAGAATGGAAATGGAGGAAGACATAGAGGCCATTGAGTAGGATGTTTCTGGTTCCTCTGAGGAGAGTGAAAAAGACAGTAAAGGCAGCTCTGAAGGAATGGAAATGGAGGACCAGGATAAAAATAATTATAGGGATGACCCTATGGATGTGGAGGTGGAAAGACCTAATTCCCCTGCTAAGAATCTCAGTCAACCTAGTCCGAAGACTAAAGAAAAGGGTATTTATGATACTACCCTTGTTCTGGTAAACTACGTAGAGTCTGTGTCTTTTGTGGGAAGGACTTTGAAAGATGACAAGGCTATGGGGTTCGAGGACAATAAAAAAGGTAAAGGAAAAACTAGGGATAGTCATGGCAATGAGACTGACAAAACACAAGATCCCTGCAGGTTTATTCAAGTTATTAGGGAAAGGGCTGATATGGATCTACAGTTGAATACCTAGCTTCTGGAAGAGATAAGAGACATCAACGGAAAGTATGATGACCTTCAGGGTAGGTTTAATAAGTTGGCCATCCTGCTTGCTAAACCTCTGAAAGAAGATGCAACCAAGGAAGATCAGGAGGAGAATTTGGAAGAAAGATTATTGGAGAAACTTGAACTGAGGATCAATATTGTGGTTAACTTCCACCAGCATACCATTGAAAGCCGCATCGAGGGCATTGAAGAAACCCTCAGCAGAATGATGAAAAAAAATTATGAGGGAATGAAAGTGACTGATAGTAATCTTAGGGCTCTTCTTTCTGTGCTAGATGGGAACTCCAATACTATTGTGGTTGATCTGGACAATACTGTTGATGTTAGTGTTGCTGGCCCAGGGACTCGTACAAGGGCAAGTGCCAAAAAAGTGAAACAAGGGAGCTCTAAAGATATTAAAGATCTCAAAGAATCCATCAAAAAATATAAATTTTTGATGGATGAGTCGGCTAAGATCTTGAAGCAGACTTGATCTTGGTTGTTGGGGCTGGTTTTCTAATGTCGTCTTTTGCTAGGGTGCTCTTGCTGGTGGGGTCCAATATGCATTATCTTCTTTTCCCCTAGCTGTTGTTTTTTATTTTGTCTGTTTGTCTCTTCTTTTGCTGCTAATTGTCTATCTTTAGTATTTTGTAAAGGGTTACTGTTCCCTTCAAAAATGGCTTTACCCTTAATAAAAAACTCAATTAAAATTTAAATTAAAAATATCAAATTCTTACCTCTTTGATGACATGACATTGTGACAAATTGGTGTAAACGCTTAAAAAATTCCAAATAGAGTAAAACACACTTGTGTTTTGTGGTATTCAGGAAGGTATGAGCTTTTTTCAAGTCATTTTTAATGCTAGAAATGAGCTTGGCATGACCAAACAAAAAAAAAAGTTCTTCATAAGTTATAACCTGCACGGGTTATGAAGAACTATTTGTTTTTTTAATGAAGAATGTAGGCTCGATTTCCCCAAGCCGTGTGATTTCAAATTTCAATTTATATGATCAGGTTACATGAAATTTTTTGTTTTTCATCATGTGGCCACTATTCTGCTCAGTGAATTGGTGCATTTACCCAACTCCTCTATATTTATGATATCCATCTACAAGCCCTAGTGTCTTTGAACCAGATTCTCACTCAAGAAGAGAAGAATGAGATGGTCAATGCTCTGGATAATGTCTAGACTAATTAAATCTAGCTTAACAAGAACCATCTAGATCTGGTGGTCTATAGTAAATAGATGATGGAAATGACCTCTATCTCCCTTAATACTTTATAGATGGCATTGGGAAAAGAAGGCTAAACTCAAGAAAAGAGAGGAAAGCTTGCAAGTTACTCTAATAGGTGACGGGGCTTCCACAAATGTTAAAATGGGTTGTCCTCCCAAATGGGCTTCCTTCTTGGACAAGATAAAGGAGTTGAACAAAGATTAGAAAGGGGTTCTGCTACCCCCTGTGTAGCATTTGGTTTTCTGTTCCTGTGTGCTAGATTTTTTCTTTTCGGTTATGTTGGTGGTAGTTTTTTCTACTTTTCTTAAGTTGGTTAATTCACATCTTGTAAATTCTTTTTTTTTGCATTTTTGAGACTTGATGTTACTTTAAAATTTGGCTTCGAGCCCTTTCCCAGTTGAATTAATCATAACTTTTAAAAACTCACATTAAAATAATAACTATATTTATTATAACATTTAATAAAAAAATTTGGTCATATTCAAAAATAATAATTATCTACATTATTTATATTTATTTAAACATGATAATTTTAGTAATCATGTATTTATTTATATTTTATTTTTATAAATCCCATAGATACATGTATGCATAGGTGGAGAAATAAATAAATTTGAATAAACGCCAAAACTAAAGGTCTTAATTTCTACTTTAATGAATTTTGATGGCTGAAAACTCTCATCTTACTATTCTTACACTGCAAGTTTGTGAATCAAGCACGTATTTCTTCATTAATACACATAAAAAATCTACTTAAGATTGTATGTGGAAAGCTGAAAACTTAATTATTTCTATGCATGATTTTATATTATACATGTCTCAAGTTTTTTTTTTTTTGATCTAGGATTCTCTACACATTGTGTTAGAAGGTCTAGTAACTCTTGGTATTTCCCTTAAAACATTAGAGGAGTTGATCTTCATCATATTATCAACTTTAGCATCTCCCATACTTGTGTGCCAAATACAACATTCATTCTTGGAAGTCAAGGAGCAATTTCCTCCATTGTACTTTTTGACATAATAGCTATTTCCATTTCTTATTCTTTTTGCAATAAGCTTTTTGGATTCATTTATAAGTTTGCATGTTCCACCAAGAAAAATGACATGATATCATCTATTACATAATTAACTGACACTTAGAAGACTTCGTCTTAATCCTTTCACATATCAAACATCAAAAGTTTAATGTTTATTATCAATAAAATATTTCTTACACCATAGATCAGTGTTGAACCATAGTTAGAAAATGAATATGAGCCTCCATAATAGTTTTCAATATGAACAATTAGCTCTGTTTTTCTCTAGGCATGTTATTTGAGCTTCTGGAATAAATGATCCAAGATCTATATTCTTCTATTGCATGTAGAGTGGTCTAATCTCCTGGTTTGACTTTTTCAAGTCATTCTTTATGGCTAGGAATATTACTTCATCATTGAATCATTTCATTATTTTTGTTCTCAAGAATGAGATTCCACTGTGCAGTAATTATTATCTTTATCACCTTGTCTGCTATATTTTCCCAAATTTCTATGAAATTCATCATTTTCATCATCGATTTTATTTCTCTATTTTCTAAATGGACACTTTGTAGGATAGTGTCCTACTCTTCCATAATTAAAATATTCAAATGATAACTTACCTTTGTATTTCTCACATCCTTTCTTTAGCTTCCTAAGAAAGTTGGCTTATTCATATAAGTTAAAATCCTCTCCAGTATCTTGAGTATCTTTGAAGGAAACATCCCTCTTCTCACATTGGTTGTACTCTAATTTAGATGGCTCAAAAGTAGTGATAATTCCATATAGTTCTTCCAAGGTATACTTGTCCATATATCCACTCTGATGAATTGCAATCAATAGGGTTTTGTAGAAATTTTTTATTGTCCACAGTAACTTTAGTACTTCTTCATTATCTTCAAGAACACCTCTGAAGCCTCTAATAGAATTGACCACTTCATTTACTTGATGTAGGTAGCCTTGAATATTCTCATCCCTAAACATCTTCAAGGTTTCAAATTTGTGCTTCAAATTTTGCAACTTGATATGCTTGATCTTCTTATCTCATTCATAAATACTTGCAAGATTCTCCCATACATAAAATATAGAATTATAACAAATAACCTTCACTAATTCAAAATATCCCAAGATACTAGTATTGACATTTCTTATCCTATTATTATTCTCATGTGCCTTGATCTTTTTTGGAGTACTAAGTGTACGTGCAATAGTAGGATCATATTTCTTTCTAGTTACATCAAGAAACCCTTAAACAAAAAGAGTCCAGATGAGAATCCATCTAGGTCTCCTTTTAAAAGGCATAATTTGTTCTATCAAACTTAGATACCTTAGTAATTTGTTCGTCAGTCATTTTGGATTGACCACAAGTGGTTAAGCTTCATCAAGATAAACCTTTCTCTAATACCAATTTTTGAATATAGTCTTGTAATGTGTTGGAATTGGATTGTTTTACTAAAATTTAATAGATAAAATGGATAAGATATAAAAATGATTGATTTGATTTATAGATTGTTTGTGAATTGATTATCTTAAAATGTAAGGTGTTGATGTGTAGATTGTTCTTTGAATTACCTAGATTGTATTTGATTCTTTTAACCTTGATTGAACTGAATTGATTATGTATTGCAATTGTGATTAAGGAGAAGATAAGATGTTACTTTTTATCCTCAAATGCAGAAATGGGATATCCAAGTTGATCAACCCAAGAGAAGGGTTAATGCACAAATGAATCAACTATTTGGAAAGGAGAATAACAAAGGAGATACCTTAAATTCTATAATTTATATATATAGGAATGATATATGATTGTAATTGAAAATATCTGAGAAATGCACTAACCTTGAAATATTGCAGATCAAAGAATGTTGTTTTCTGAGGTCTATAGACTGTTTATGGAAAAACTGACAGTTGATACTGAACTGAAACATAGAGACGAACAAAACCTAGAAATCATTTTCCATTCCGATGTTGTCTTATGAAAAAGGTTGACCTTGACCCACAAATGTCAACCCTGACCCAATAATGTTGACCCTGACCTGGATAGATTCGAAAGTGACTTTGTTCATGGATCCTGAAAGTTTTTTGAAAAGGGTATCCAGATCTGGTTTCAAATCCACTGTTATGTACCTATACCTACAAGAAAAAGGAGATTGTTTTGTTATGGGGGAGGATTTTGCCTTAGTCAAACCCCAATTTAGGAATTAACCTTGAAATCAATAAAGTATAGAATGCTAACATGTAGTAGAATTGAATCTAACAATGAAGCTATGATATTCAATAGATATGCAAATGAAATTCAGATGTATGCAAGTATGTAAATATGAAAGCATGAACTCAATATGAACCATAAACCTCCATGATTGTATCTTTGAAATCCACTTTGAAGAGATTATGAAAGAGTCTTAAAGAGGCACCAAGGATCTTGAAGGAAGATCACACCACCATGATGGCTAGATCTAGGGTTTGGATGATGAATCTTGAATGTTTGCACCTAATCCCTTCAAAGGCTTGAGAGCTTTAATCCTTGATCTTCAATGGAGAACTTGAATTCTTGAGAAGAAGACTTGAACACCTTGAGAGATTGGAAATGAATGCTTGAACCTTTTTGCGTCTTGACAAAATCTTGATTAGAGCTTTTTGCAGTTAGAATACTTAGAGAAAATGAGAGAGAAATGCTTCCTTTTATATGAAATTAGGGCATAATCTTCTAAGGAGGCCTACATAGGATAATTAAATTCTAATTAGACCCATGCCCCTATAAAAGGACCTATATTAAATATAATTTAGGAATCAACACTTTGGAACCCTAAACAGCCGACCTGGAAGCGGGAAAACTAATTTTTTTATGAGCCCCGGCGGCTGACAAGTTTCCTAATTTGAAAGGGGGACCTAGGTTAGGGTCAAGGTCGACCTTGACTCAGGGGGTTAGAACCCATGGAAAATATGCCAGGTGGGGTAGGAGGTGCCTGGAGAGGCCCAATCAGGGTCCTGAACCAGCATAGAAGCATGAGATGATGCAGAAACAGGATGATGATATGGTAGAGGTCAAAAATGTCTCCTAAGGAGGGCTAAACACTCTTAACATGGAAGTGCTTCCATTTTAAGATGATACATTAAGCCCCCACTTTAGCGGGAGTACAGAAATCGAATGTGCTCACGATAAAGTTTAGAGGAAAAGAATCTTAGTGGATTGCGATGAGGTAGAATATCAATAAGTCAGGGATATGAGCCCCCAAACCAAGGATTCTAACTCAACATACATGCATAAAGATATGGAAATAAAGAGCAATCAATCATAGAAAACATACATGACTACATAAGTAAGACAAGAACAACACTATAGATAACAAAGCTTCATGATCTAATCCTACTAGCATGAAAGTGAAAGAAAGAAAAGAGACAGTGATTACCTCACCTAGTAAGATGCCCACCTTACTATGAATCACCAAGGAGGGAGAGCCCCTAATAGGTTCACCCATAAACCGTGCTTGCAATTGTAAATGCGTCTTCTGACAGCTTTTGAAAATATCCATAGATCAACATTCTTGTATCACTATGAAATATAAAATGCGTTTCCATTCAGGATTTAGCAACTTGTGTGCATTACCTTTCGAGGATTTAGAATATTGTAAAAATAAAAAAGGTGTGTATCTCTTCAGGATTTAGCAACTTATGTGCGTTACCTTCCAAGGATTTAGTAAACATAAAAGTAAAAATGCATGTCTCTTTAGGATTTAGCAACTTATGTGTGTTACCTTCCAAGGATTTAGCAAACATAAATGTAAAAATGCGTGTCTCTTTAGGATTTTGAAACTTATGTGCATTACCTTCCAAGGATTTAGCAAACATAAAAGTAAAAATGTGTGTCTCTTTAGGATTTAGCAACTTATGTGCGTTACCTTCCAAGGATTTATCATGTTGCAAAATGTAAATTATAGTACAAGAGAGACCCTATATATGCCCTCCTCCTTATCATGGCTACCCACTAGGTAGCATAAGAAAGAAGAAGAAAGGATACCTACTTCACAAGGTAAGGAGATATCCAACTTAACAACAATGTATACCATAATCTTAGCAAAGAGTATTGACCCTTACATCTAAGAGCATAGATAATCATGAAATGGATATGTCGCTTATGGAAAAAGGATCCTCAAAGAGGAAGAGATCTTATCATCAAGAGCCCTACCAGAGAGGAGTGCTTAGGATAAAATGTCATCTTCAAAGAAACAAGAGGGACCCAAGATTCAACCATCAAGCTCCTTGCAAATAAAGAGGATGAGGAATCTTGGAATGAAGGATAACAAACTCTAACCAAAAATCAAGGGCAAGAGTTTATAAAGACCATAATTTGCACAATAAAGAAGAGGTAATGACCTAGGACATTCACCTCTCAAATAAGAAGGCGTCCATGGTCAAAACATATATCTTTATAAGGAAAATAATGTTTGCAATATAAACAAATGCCACTAAGCTAAGGAAAGTAGATCCTTAGATAGAGGTAAAAGGAGATAATACCTTTCCCCCCAGAGATGACGGAAAAGGATATATCAAATTATATCAAAGTTATAAGAATAAGAGATATCCTTACAAAACAAATGTTATAGAAGGAAAATCATGAGTGTAGGAAGTTATAAGGATAGAATGTAAAGAGAATAACCAATTAGACTTAGAGCCACATTCATGATAAGAATATAATGGATCCTCTAAGACTATAATAGAATACCTCTTGCCCCCCAGCTTAAGAGACAAGAAGAGAAACATAGTCTAACTTGTAGAAGAAGAAGGGGAATACCCTATGTCAAAATTATGGAGAAATTGTAGTACCGCTCGAGAATAAGATATAATTCCACGAGAAGCTCTATCTCTAACATATAATTTGAAATACACACAATCAACAAGTAAATGTTTATTAATATTGTGAAAAGGACATTTGTACTTATGTAAAGCATTTTTTGGAATAGGTTTAAAACTTTCTTTCTTCGAATTTGTTAACTGGATATATACTTTCTTAGCCACATCTTGAGGAGTGTCATAATAATCTAAGGTAGGTGTTGCAAGAAGAATATCAAGAGGAGGATGATAGTTAATATTAGCCACATGAAATTGAGAAGATGAATATCCTATACCATGCATATCATGTTTAGGAGATACATTGATTGGGTTTTTAATGCCATGTTCATTA
>MU225685.1:7890777-7929271 GCA_018584345.1 Thuja plicata | reverse complement strand
ACCTAACAGTGTGTTTTGTAACCTTTAACAGGGTTGGCTCCTAACAGGGCTCACTTCAGAAGAGTGAAAATCAGTAACTAGTTGCATTGGTGGTTTTCCCAAATTGGGTTTCCATGTTATATCCGGTATTACTTGTGTTTATGGTATTTGATTTATGCATGTCAATAACTGTGAATGTTTAATGAACAATAACAAGTTAATCTACCGAGTAACTGCAGTATATATTGTAGACATCTAAGGGACTTGTGGATTTATTTTTGTGGTAACTGATTCACTCCTCCCCTCTCAGTTACTCCATCTATATTTCCAACACTTGGCACGACTAACAAAAAAAAACAATAGTTCTTCATAAGTTATTACTAGCATGGGTTATGAAGAACTATTTGTTTTTTTAATGCAAGAAAGTAGGCTTAGTTTCCCTGAGCTGTGTGATTTAAAATTGCAATTTATGCGATCGGGTTACGTGAAATTTTATTTTATTTATCATGTGGCCACTTTTATATTCAGTGACTTGGTTCATTTACCCCACTACTCTATATTGGTGATATGCGTCTACAAGCCCTAGTGCCTTGGAACCAGATTCTCACTCAAGAAGAGAAGAATGAGATGGTCAAATCTTTGGCTAATGTCAAGACTAACCAAACCTATCTTAACAAGAACCTTGCAGACCTGGTGGTCTATACTAAATAGATGATGGAAATAACCTCTCTCCCCCTCGATACTTTATAGATGGCATTGGGAGAGAAGAAGGCTAAACTCAGGAAAAGAGAGGAAAGCTTGCAAGTGACTCTCACAGGTGATGGGGCTTCAACAGATGCTAAAATGGGTTTTCCTCCCAAATGAGCTTCCTTCTTGAACAAGATGAAGGAGTTGAACAAATATTAGAAAGTGGTTCCACTACCCCCTATGTAGTGTTTGGTTGTCTAGTCCTGTGTGCTAGATTTTTGATTTTCGGTTATGTTGCTGGTAGTTTTTTCTACTTTTCTAAAGTTGGTTAATTCAGAGCTTGTAAATTTTTTTTTTGTCAATTTTTAGACTTGATGTTACTTTAAAAGTTGGCTTTGAGCCCTTTCCCACTTGACTTAATCAGAACTTTTAGAAACTAGCATTAAACTAATAATTATATTTATTATAAAGTTTAGTTAAAAATATTAGTCATATTCAAAAATAACAATTGTCTAGATTATTTATATTTATTTAAATATGATAATTTTAGTAATCATATATTTTTTTAAATTTTTTTACAAATCTAGTAGATACATATACGCATCTAGGTGGAGAGACAAATATATTTTAATAAGCATGAACTCGTATACCAACAAGTTGAAATTAGAGTCTTCACTTGAAATACAACATAGAAGATTCAAGATGTTGGCATGCCGAATGAACCCCAATGTATCCACCTCAACATCCCCCATTTTATTCTTTGCCTCGTCACTTTTACTCATGAAATTAATATTTCCTCCTGATTTGCTCATGTTCTTGATCTTCTTTACCGCCACTGATTCCCTATTTTGTAGAATGACCTTGTAAACCTTTCATGCACCTCTGGATCCAATCATGTTACTCTCCTTCAAATTGTGGAGGATGTATGTCTCAACCACTTCTCTCAAATGGAATGGCCTCATCTTCAAGGATGACATCTACCTTGGCTTATTGAGATCAGAGAGGTGCAGACAAAAGTAGCCCAGAGCCAAGGCTGCTATAAGTAGAGGTGGCAACAAAATGATACCCAAAATCTGAGCATCAGAATATGGAGAGGAATTACAAGAACATAGCATCTAATTCTGACCTTCACATAAGATCAGGTTGCCCAGAAAGCTCTCCTCATAAACCAAACTGTCTTAAGAGTCAGGAATGTGTCCCGACAAGTGATTGTTAGAAACATTGAAAGCATTCAATTTTAACAATCCCAACTCTTTTGCTGGATCATTTGGAAGGTGCACAATAACAAGATATTTAGGGATATTGAACTCTAAAAAATGGTGGTCTTCCATCAAGGAAGAGCCCAGGTCTTCCCTCTAATTCTGATTGGAAAACTGCTCGGGATTTGGTAATTGACAAGGGGTTCAATAGACATGACAATACCAAACTAGCAGCTAGATTGTCGACTATTTGGAGCCTACCCCAGCCCTCATGGCACAAACTTAACTTTGACGGGTCTATCTGGGGAGTATAGTAGGCGGGTGGTGCTATCATTTATGACCATTGGGGGCAACTAGTGGCTACTTTTGCTGGGTCCCTGCACAATCAGACTATGAACCAAGCTGAGGGTATGGCTCTCCTTTAGGGCCTAAAAATTGTTATTATCCTGGGTTGTAACAACATTGAATTTGAGGGAGATTCCAAAATTATTATCGAGGCTGTTCGTGGAAATTCCCTAGCTGGCTGAAAGGTTGACTCTATTTTGTCAGATATAAAAGGGTTGATGGGAAGATTTCATGAGACCAGCATCAGGCACATCTACAAGGAAGGTAACTCAGCCGCAAACTCCATGGTAGCTATTGGTCTATAGTTGGATGGGCTACGATGTTGGAGGGATGCCAATTTGCTTCCTAAGGACACTCAAAACCTACTTGGGTGAGAAATGAGAGATATTAACATCAATAACCATGAAGTTTTAAAATTGGTTTTTGTTGTGGGTGCCAAAGGGTGGGCCTAGGGGCTCATTTTTTCTCTCCACTTGCACTAGTCTCCACCTATATTGCCAAGAGGCTTTCACCAGTGGGCTTGTGTCTTCCAACTTAAGGTTGATGTGGTTGAGATGCATCATGGTACCTTTTAAGTGTCATCAATATTTTATATGGATTTTAAGGCAAGTGTGAAGTACAAAGGATTGCAAAAGATTTTGAATGAATGTGATTGATGATGTTTACATTTTACAACACTATTCCCAATCCCTGTGGCGTCGCTAGAGGGGATTTATAAGGCAAAAGGCAATTATTGCCATAATTATGATGCTCAAAATAATAAGATTTCTTGGCTAAGTGAAAATTCTCATTCTGCCATTTCACACAAGAGATCTATTTTTATTCAATGCTCTAGTTTCTGGGTGGTGGTGGGTGTTTGTAGTGGCTGGACTAAGAACAACTCTAGCTCAAAAAATTTCTGGGTGTGGGTTGTTTTTTAGATTTCTACTAAAATGGTTGGGGAATGGTATAGGATTGAACCAGACAAGATTGAGGAGGATTTTTCCTTGGACCCTAGGGTAATCTACTTCTGCAAAGAGGGAGGGATTCTTCCCTTCATGAAGAATCTAAGGGGCCATGATGAGATGATCTCCTGACAGTTTTTGAAGACCTGGAATGAAAGAAAAGTTACCATTAATGGGATAACATTGAAATTAATGAAGAAGTCATAGGAAAAGCTATGAGGATGCCTACCACACAACGCAAATGGCAGAAAAGCACAAACAATGAAAGCTAAAACTGAATTCCTTCAGTTTTTCGCTAACGAAGACAAGCTAGTGTCCAAAAATGGTGCTTATAATAGTGCGGACTTGCCCGAGTTTTTTGCTAAAATGTGCAAGCTGGTGATGAAGTACTTCAATCTAGAGGGATATTTTGGTACATTTTATAACTACCACCTTCCATTCTTAAACCACCTAAGGCATAAGCTCTCGATTTCTTTACCGTTTTACCTTTTACATGCTTTAGAGTCCAATGTTGATAAGGTGAACAAGTCTATTTCTCTTGGAAAAGAACTTGTTTATCTCCACTAGGGGCTTATTTTTTGCATTTATAACTTTCATCATGCCCTATGCTCTCCCCCCATTGTTGAAATCATTCAAGCTATCCAGCAGCCTTTTTCGCCTTTGGTCTCCCTTAACCAGGATTTTCCCATGCCTTTAGGATCTATAGGCTACTCTACCCCGGCTGCTAGCTACAAGTTCTCTAAAACCAACCCCACCCCTATTTCAAAACATGACTTAACTCTAGATGACACCTCTTAGAAACCCTCCAAAAGATGTAAAAAGATCTTCATTAACCTAAAATATCCTCAATTTACCAACCTTCAGCCCAGTACTACCCGCTACTCATCCCGTCTTGCCAAAGAAAAGGGCAAAAGAGCACTAAAAGAATTGCTCGACCAAGAGGATGCCTCTATAGGTTCTCCCAACAGGGAAGAAGATAACAATGGCTTTGATGAGGAAGAGGAAAAGGACACCCACACTATTGGATGTAGAGTGGGGAATGAGGCCATTGCCCCCATCATTGACACTAGGGCTGAGGACACCAAAATTGCTTCAGGATGCAACTTGGTGGGAAGGGTTAAGTATCAGATTGCAAATATGGAGGACATGGTGACCAAGCTTAACAAGGAATTAGCTAATACGAATAGGAGACTAGCCAATGTCAGTAAATTTGCCCTTAAACTCACACATGCTTCCTCTACTACTCTATGTCTGTTGAATGAAAAGGATTTTGCTGGAAGGAGCCAGTGGAAGGTAACAATGAGCTCTTCAAATTTCTAAATGACGAGTGGGCAGACCTATTTCTATCTAAGCGCTTATGGGATGGAAAATGATTATGTTGTTGGACCAGGGATGTGCTGAGGACTATGATTCTACTGACCCTAAACCCTATGTTTGGGCTAGTTTCTTTAATTTTAGTTATAAGTTTTATACTTTTAATATGGTTAATGGCTCTGCAAGGCATGGTTTATGTTTTATGCTGCTTAAACTTGGTACTATCCGTCTGAGAGGTTTTGATACTTTACATTTGTACTGGTTTAGTTTTATCATTTTGGTTTTTGATAGAGGTAGAAGGTTATATGCTATACTGCTTCTCTCTAGGCTAGATTAATATGTTGTTAATTCTGTTCTAGTTAGCTTTTTTCTGTACCTCAGGCCAGGACCCTCTTGCTGCTGCTTGATTAAAAAACAATCCCACTTGGGAGGAACACCTCCAGAAAGCAAATAGTTTGACAAATCTAGACTATTGATGTCGCTTGAAAATGAACCTGGGATTTCACCTGAGAGTCAATTGTAACACAAATTGAGGTGATTGAGTTTCTTCAACGACGCTACTTCTTGTGAAATTTCATCTGACAAAAAATTATGGTCGAGCCAAAGAATACTAACCAAAATTAAGCTCCCGAGCTCGTGGGGAATGGGTCCTGAGAACCGGTTGTTACTGGCTTCAAATACTAGAAGATTTGTCAGGTGTCTAACTTGTGCAGGAATTTCTCCTTCGAAATTGTTGTTTCTTATCTTCAATCAACTCAGATCCTTCGCTTGGCCGATTGCAGGTGAAATCTTGCCTTGGAAGTTATTATTGTTGAGAAACAATCCCTTGCCCAAGAGGAATCTTGCCGCTCAGCTGGTTGTAGTCGATGTATAGATAACGCAGAGATTCATAGTCATGAAGGGATGAAGGTAGAGTACCATTGAAATTGTTTGAGGTGGAATCGAAGACACGCAACCCTCCTCGCAAGCTCAGTGAGATTTGAGTATGTGCCCAAACTCTAGGGCAACCATCCATTGAACTTGTTATCGTACAACATCAAGATACTGAAGAATCAGACCTTTCCCAGCTGAGGAGGAACCGTCCCGATAAGTCAATTGGAAGACAGTTCAAGAATATTGAGATTTGTGAGATTGGCAATTCCACGAGGAATTGTGTCGTGAAGCTGATTCCCACAAAAATTTAGAACCGTTAAGCTCCTCAGTCGATCGATGTTCGCTGGAATCCACCCGGAGAAGTTGTTCTCGTTGAGATTCAGAATTCTCAGATTTGAGAGAGCCATTAAAAAATATATTACAGAAGTAACAACATAAACAAAAAAAAATGTGGATTTGTTACATGGAGTGCTTCTTCTACTCTACATTCAAGTCTTGTGATAAATGCTTGCTAATTATATTATATATTACAGCTTATGTTCATTATGGGTGCTTTGTTATTTTAAAAGATTATTTGTTAATTTAATTAACAATTGGAAGCTTATTAACTTGAAATTTTTTTATTTTTAAATTACTAATTTCATTTAAACTATTCTCATAATATTGTTCACAATTCAAATGGAAGAATGGAGTGCCACTATTTTTGCTGAGTCCAAAGTTGATCAGCTCCTTTTTGGAGGTGACAATGGTGTCTAATGCTTCATTTCAACTGGTTTTGACTTTTAATTTTCTATTGGGATGCATTTTACATAAGAAATGACAATATTTTCATAGAAATTCCTTAGATTAGTGCCTCCTTTGCTTATGATTAGGCTGCTAGCTATTCTTGGGATCTTTGTCTTTTTATCAAATAAGGATTTTAATGTTGTTATTCAAAAAGATTAGATTTTAACTTGACTTAATTTCATAACTATAGAATTTTGGACCTGTAATAGATAAATTAAGAGCACAATAACAAATTGAGGGCAATAGTCAACATCCCATTCATTGAAGAAGAAAGATACATATAGGAGTCAAGGTGCAACCAAGTCCAATCACAAAAGGAGGAAACAATTGGAGTGGTGGAAAAATCCCCCAAGAGACAAGGATGATGTGCCGAATGAAATGGACACATCTCTAGTAGAATCTTAAATGTCAACAACCAACTAGACAACTTTCCTAAAACAAGTCCAATTGGTGACACCTATCTAGGCTTAATAAAGGTATGTGGATAATTAAAAACACTAACACCCCCCTTAAGAATAGCTTATGTGGACATGAAAGATATGAGTCCTGATAAAAAGGCCTAATAAGGTACTCATTTACAATGCAAACAACTCAGAAGCAGGGAGAAACAAGGAAAACCCAACGGGAACAAAACCCCCCTCCAAAAAGAGATAAGATGCAATGGCATTTAGAAGTGGAGAAGAAGAGTGATAGATGGAGGACTTATGATAACCCCCAAGGACTGCTTCTACCACAAAGTACAATATGTTCTCCCCATAGGAGAGAAAGTAGAGAATATCATATGATACCCCTAGAACATATGAAGTGATGAGCTACATATAGTGCTGGTAGATATTCAAGATGCTAAAGACGATCCATACCATTGAGCAACATTCTTCCCCTTGGCAAGAAACAACACCATAAATTTGTTCAAGATTACTTCCGATTCCAGATAGGAATATGTAGGAAGTAAGATGAATGTATCTAAATGTTGCAGATAACCTAAAGATTGAAAAAATATCACTGATCCCTTCGAATGATGCTCAAAGATATCCAAGCCAATACTGATGTGTGACAGATCAAGTATCATGAAATATTATGGAATAGGGACCACGGATGTATGGTCATGTCTAGACTAATGATAATCTGATACTACTTCAGATGAATATAATTGAGTTGGATATTGCAATTCATGAACATTTGCACAATCTGTCATGATATAAGTTGATGTAGGGGAGGTAAGAACAAAGTCCAAAGATGAAAATAGTGATGCAACTTCATGAAAGTCATCACCAAATAGAAGACTAATGTCTTCAATTCTATCATCCAAATCTGCAAGAGGGGACTACAAACAAAGATGCTCTGTCTGATAGATATGCATCCTAATGGTGGATCTGGTATGAGTATACCAAATGCCGGATGCAAAGAATTTGTAGAACTCATGGATGAGTGAACAACATATTTAGATGTAGCAACAAGTGACGGTTTCCCACTAGATGGCAAACTGGGACTAAATGGTGTTTCTATATGAATTGGAGAATCATGTAAGGCGATGCCATGATTGAGAAGAATTTGTTGCATTTCCCCAATTTGACGAAACCAACATTCTTCTACTATATGTCTATACTTTCCACAATATTTATATTTGATTATCCATTTATTTGAAGGATTATACAAGAATACTCGAATGAAAGATATTATTTGTGAGAGACATATTCATTTTGAACCAACAAAATAAAAAATAGAAAACACACCACGATTGCCCCTAGATTATTTGTTTTATCCCCCCTTAGTTTAGCACTTTATAGAAGTAGTGTTTTGTAACCACTCAAAAAAAAATTAAATGACACTTTATAGAAATAGCGTGTTACTATATTGGTTTAATTCATAGTGAAAAAATAAGTACTTTTGCAAAAATGACACTCCAATCCAAGTTGCCTAGAAAAAATTATTCAAATTTCTTCTAAAAACACTTGATTTCTGAAAAATATTTGTGAAAAAATATTTTACCATTCACATAGAGGAAGAAAAAATTTAAGCTACTTTGGTTTGTATGAACCAAGGGCCAAATGAAATGTAAGCTAAATGACATTTTACCAAGAATGAACCAATGTTTCTTATGCTAAAAACCACTTGCTAAAACCAAGTAAAATGGCCTAAAAAAAACCGTGTGGGGAGCTCTAGGAGCACAGTACACACATGATCCTCATTGGTGGATGCAGAGGACCCAAAGATCCAAAACCACCACAAATCAAAAATTTTGTGGACCATCGATTATTCTGGGTATTCACTCCACTATAATTTCCATTTGTATATAAAGTATTTGACAAAATGTACACTGATAATTGATCGACAAATGGAATTATTATTTCTAAAATTGAAGGCTATTGTTGGATTATTCACCAACTATTTTTTGAAACATTCATGTGTCTTAATTTGCATGACTAAATGTTTGTGAATGTTCTCTTATTTTGAGAAAAGTGTTGCAATAGTTGTTAATCAAAATATTTATTGATTTTTAGTAATCCACCAACTATTTGACTGATGCATGTGAGCTAAGGATGGAAAAGTGGCAAGTTGTTGAAATGTTTTGGTAGGGAAACTATAACTGCTACATTTCCAACTTGGATTTCTTTTCTTTTTATCCTGACTAAGGTTCTTCCCCATCTCCTTCTGTAATGGTTTCCTTGGTGAGATGATATTGCTCCAACTTTGTTTCTATGCATCTTATCCTTATATGAATTCAAATTTTTAATTTATGTTAACTTCTGATAGTTTTGATTTTAATTCTTATAGTGTCTATGTAGACAAGTAGTAAAAAAATTACAATAGAAACTTGCAATAATGATAATGACAACTTGCAGTATAACTGTATGAGCTTGTTTTCTAGAATGTCTACCCAGTGCTAAGAGTTGTAAGCTTATATCTTGGTTTATTCTAACAAGATTATCTTGAAAAAGATATGGTTAAATCTTGCCAAAATAGTAAATAAGAACAAAATTATGTCTCTCTCAAAGGTGGCTATGTTATTTAAGTATAGTTTGGCACTTAGAGTGCAAGTTATAGAGTTTTCTTTAGATCATTGACAAAGGTTTTGAATAAAAAAGTTCCTCAAGCCCTTTTCCCTCTTAGTGCAACTTGGGTTTTCTTTAGTTCTCAGCTATCTATCACTAGGCTTTACATGTTTTAAGAGTTTTGAAATTTTATTGATGTGACTTCCGAGATTTTTTTTGTTCAGTGTTGAACTTGTCTCTACTTTGGCCAAAAATTTCCTTGTATTAATACCGCCCCATCATCCCTCTCCAGTGCCATGATCTCTCTGTTGGATTTATAGTGTTTTGTGACAAGAAGTCAAGGATTTGCGTAACATCAACCCATTATATTATAGGAAAAGAAAGAATGGAAACTGAAAATGGTTCTTTCTTTCCATCCCCATCTTAAAAAAGTAACAAGACCATCAATAGAAAAAAAAACTTGTCTTTAACATCCTCTATACCTATACTCATTTTTAACACACTCGAAAAGTGCAATTAATATTGTCTTTCATGTACACAAGGAAGATAAAGATTGACTCAGTAAAGTTAGTAAATGTGTCTCCCTATTGTCATGTACCCCACCTATAATTTATATTTTGTTTATCCAGTTCCAATTTTAGTTCTAGTTTCCATAACCGAGGGGGCTTATTTTGTCTCTAATTCAGCTCCAAGCTAAACTACATACCACGTCGAAATCCAATAGATGAAGATAGTTTCAAATTTACGTCCAGATTAACAGAAAACATACTTCTTCATTATGGAAGAGTAATTCATTAAATCTGGAAAAAGAAAATAACATCTATAATAATCCAGAGTGACACTCCCCTCGAGCAAGCCAAGATGACAGGGTGAGTATAACTCCCTGGTGATTTCAAGTCATGAATTAATTCAATGGAAGAAACATCCCTCATAATGTTATATAAGAGAATTTTACAGAGCACCAACAGAAACCTCTGCTAACTGAGAGTCTCAGTCTAACATGATAGGCTAGAGTGGGACAACGTTAAATTGAGAAAGTTACTCTTTAGATAAAATAGTTCCAAGAAAGCCAATTGAAAAGAATTCAATATATACAACCGGATCTATATACTTTGAAGATGATCAAGTTGAATTTTGTCGGTGCCAAGCTGGATTTCAAGCCCTTCTAAATCGATCTCCCTACAATGAATTTCCCCAAACCCATCTTAAACCCAAACTTAATCAATCGTTTCATTTTCCACTCCATCTTTATTCGTCTTCCCTTTTAACTCTCCCTTTTGCATACTAATGAAGAGATGATGGGGGAATTGCAATTGCAGAAAGGAAATCACTACCCGCTACCTTGAACTAGTCTTTTTCTCTCCTTTTATCATTCTTCCCATCTTCCAGCCGCTTAAAATTGCTCCTTGACTCATGTTTTGGGCAGTTTGCATAGAACTGATTATTTTACCATATTCGGCATGAATATTTCTCATATATACCAAAAAAATTTCATTTCCCAACATCGGTAAGTTTGCATGAGATAGTATTCTGATTGATGGTTTCTTCCGAAAGGAAGCCTATTGGCTAATAATATAGAACTCACCTACTCGTCCTTAACCACTAATATTACTTACTTCTATATGCTCAAATTCATACAAATATAATTAAGTCATTAGATTAAATCATCTGATTCAAAACAACAATCAAATCATATCATTGACCCCAAAATTACCTTTTTATATAAATATGTAATACTTTTCCCAATTGATTTGGTCAAATACAGTAGGATACTACAAGAGAGGGCATGCATCAATATCTTAATAAAACCTTTATACATTTTACCTCATCTTATGTTTAAAAAATTGCATCATATATCTAAATCAATGCATAATTTAAATAATAGATCATACCACACATAAGAGAATAGTAGATTAACAGGGAAAACCCAACAAGGGAGAAACCATGATGAAAAATCTTACAATATAAAATATGAGCACAACTTTATTTTACCACATCAACCTCAGAAGGAAAAAACTCCCTAAAATATCAATTTTATGGCTAAAATTAATGGAGGTAAACTTAAGTTTTTGTTTTGAAATGATTCCAAGATATCTTTTATAAAATAGAGCTCTTAACAAATTTCATTTGAATAGTATATAGTATTTATTCTTACATATATAGTATATACATACCAAGAAATTAAGAGGTAATAGAGGTTACCTTTAAACTCAACATATGTTCATACCAGTCAAGAAATGGGAGGCTTGATTATATAGATTGTATCTAGAAATTTAAGTGTTAGGCCGTGTTTGATGAGTTATTTGCATAGGAGGCTCCAATTGAAAAAATATGTATCAGTGGTAAACCTCCAAAGTTTCCCTGTGTATCATCCTAAAATTGTAAGCACCTAATTTGTGGATAATTTAAGGATTATTTTGTTCCCACTTTAGTGTACTTTCTATGGTAGGACCTCATATGGCACTTAATGGGTACCTAAAATCAAATATGGGTCCTCTATCCCATTCAATATTACTTAAAATAGAGGTTAGCCCTCTATTTTTCCTCCAATATCATAATTCATTTCATCACCTAAGCCCTATATCCTTATTTTTGGCCTTCATGACCTATACTAACCTCGGATTGAGATATACCTGGGAATATTGCACCTACCCTATTTTCCCAACACCCTATCCAAACTTTGGCTCATTCCCCAAGGTAAAAATTATCATTGGAAGTATGTCTTGGGGATAGGACACCAATGACATTTTCCCCCAAGGATTGGGGCCCAAATTATGATTCTGTTCAATTTAATTAAGGTTCTAGAAAGTGAAAATGCCAGCAGATACTCGATCTTAACTATTACTTTGAATACCACAACTTTTTAAGAGCTTAATTCTCTCTACTCTTTACTTAGAAATTTTATTTTCCTATACTAATAGGATGTCTGGTTTATGGTCCCTAAAAAAATTATGCAAAATATCTTATTTGTGAGAGGTATTCAATTCTCTAACATTCCAAGACATCATTTTCATTACTTGCTTGGGGGATTGTTCCTACAAAACTGGAAGATGATTCTCCATATCCCATATGCAATGTCTTGAATACATTCCTTCTCTCTATGTCCTTTTGTTGATTTTATTCCCACACTCTTTTTAACACCACAATGATCTTTGGACCTGTTCGTAGTGGATATACCTACGGAGGTATTCACTTTTTTTTTCCTTTTTTCTACCCTTGCAAAGGGACTATCCCTCCTTATATATTTCTTCATGGCTCAAATTTTCTTCTCCTTCGTCAAAATCCCTCTCTAAAAAGGCCTTCTGCGAGGCATTGGGGTCTGAATATCCATTATCTGTATTCTAATCAAGGACTAATTTTGTTTTCTGATGAATATGGAAATTTCCATACGGATCTTCACCCAAATTGTTAAATATAGATTTAACCACTTCAGAAGTATCCTTCAATGGAAATGAAGGTAAAGTAGAATTGACCACCTCGGGATTACCCTAGGAGAAGGGAAAAAGGGTAAATATGCCATGACTTTCCTTTTCCGCACTCTGCACTTCTATATGTCTAGAGACATGGTCGCTCCTATCAATTTCAAGAGTCTTTTGTTCCACTCTACTTCCTCATTCTTCCTGGTCTTCTTCATTGAGCTCAACAAATATATCATTATCATCACCCTTTGCAAAATGCATACTTTCCTTATTCACATCATCTCCAAAATAACAATCCCTTTTAGAATTAGCGTTCACATCACATTCCTTATCATTCCCACTATTCTCTTCAGTGTAATACGACACATTACATTCCTTATCTTTCCCATTGTTCTCTTTAGCACAAAGAGCCCCCTCGGCTAGAACATCCTAAAAAGTTTTCACTTTCCATGTTTTCATTGATCTGGTTGTCATTTTGGCAAAAAAGTTGTTGGCTTTAAGAGGGAATTTATTAACCTAATGCCTGAATTTTTTATATTTAAAACAAACAAGGGGCAATGTTTCAAACTCAATAGTCATGACCCATTTACCAAGCTTTAAAAAAATCTCAATAGAAGAGGACAGGTCAGTTGATTGGACTATATCGACACAAACCCTTGCATAGACCAACCTCTTCATGACCATTTTCATAGAAATCAATCAATAAGAGATCTCCGAAGGAGCTAGCAATACCGCTAAAGACATGAGGCCTCATTCCAGTATTCCAAGGGTAACCTTGGAAGTCTAACCCTAATAGGGAAAAAATCAAAGATGGTGTCCGACAAGTCCAAGTAGGAGGTCCATTTATTTAATGCCAAGTAGAACTTGTTGGTAACCCATAACCCCCCACATAAGATGACCTTTATATCCTCCCCATAGGAGAAAGTAAAAGAGAAAAAACCTTTTAGCATAGCCAAAATTTCAACTTGACCTTTAAGTTTCCATTTCTTTCTCAAAAAGGCCCTAAAAACATCAATGTTAGGTCTTGGAACCATGAACTTGTCCACCAAAGTAAAGACCATGAGAGAGATATTATGATCTATTACGGGATCCAGCATAGAGATATCATATTTCCCGCTGCTAGGATCAATTATAGTTTTTATGGGGGAAGAGTCAATTTACCAGTAGGTTTAATTCCAATGAGGGAAGCTCAAGGCTTATTATTATCCTCAATATTCTTCTCCCTTGCAATAGGCTCCTTTTCCAGCCAAATTTAACAAAATAACTATATTTAACTTGAAAATAAAGTATAAATATAATTAAGATTACAATGTTAATTAATTAAAATTTATAATTTACAATTGCTTGAATAATTATATTATTTAATAATTAATTCAAATACATTTAATAATTATAATAATTTTTCAAAATTAAAATTAAAAATAATTTTACTACTAAAAACCAAGTATTGACGATTACATGATACCTAGTTTATTTTCCTTTTCTAATGTAGACTTGTGTGTGTGTGTGTGTGTGTGTGTGTGTGTGTGTGATCATTCTAAATTTTATAGTTTCAATATAATGTTTTTTAGTTTCTTAATTAATTTATGAATGATAAAAAGTGTAAACACACTTTTAATAATGCATGCTTGATTATTATACATCTTCCATATATTATAGATCATCTACAAAAGAGTTTCATCATTGATATATCTTGTAGTCATCATATTACATTATTTTTCTTTATTGGTGTAAACCATTTGAGATTTATGTTATTTTATATAACAGAAAATTTACAATGTTCTCATTGGTCCAATATATTTAACAATATTGATTAATTAACTCTCTTCTAAATAGAAAATTAGACTTAATTAAACAATGCAACCATCAAATGATGTATACTTGATCATTTTTCTTCTTTCATATACTATAGATCATTTTCACTTTAACATCATTTCTTAGAGTTATTTTGATAAGAAAACAATTTATCTATTGATTAACTCATTGATGTATATTCTAATTAGAATGTTATTTTATTTTCCTTTATTAATATAGACTATTTCTATAACATAGAATTTATAACATTGGTGCAATATATCTAACAATATTAATCAATTATCTCTTCTAAATAGTAAATAAGACTTATTTAAACAGTGCAACCATGGACTTAGTTAATCGTGCATGTATTCTAATCCAGAGAAATGTGACTTAAAAATATTACAATCTAGTAAAAGAATGAGTATGAAATGGTGAGAGGAAGGAATTGGTGGAAGCAAGTTTTATTTGTCAGTGGACGTCCTTACGCTGAAACTCGGAAGCAACACATGCCCTGTTCTGGTTTGTTTAAACAATATTTTTGTGATATAATTGTGTCTAAGTGCATGTAGAATGAGCACATTTCGGCGGTGAAACAGGCAACTTCTCCATATTCGCCAGGCATGGAGAATGACCGCAGGTGGAAGGTTAAGTGGGTAACTTCTCCATATTTTCAAGCGCCTTATTCTTGTATGGAGGGCTTGGCAGGCTATATCGAGCAGAGACATCCACCATCAACATAAGCAAAAGCACTACAAGCACTGTGTATTTTTTCATTCGCGCCAAACTTCCCATGTCTGCAGTTGATAATGTTTACAAACTCAAATGCACAGAAAAATCAGTATGTAAACGAAGATTAAGATGGAATCATATTCACCTTTGCCGCTCATTTATAGGGGATGAATAACTAACAAATATAGTTCAAACAATTGATTCCACAGCGAGCTATTTAAAGTCGTATGGCGTATTGGACTGCAGGCAATTTGCCGTATTTTTCACTCAACGACATCTTTCTATTGACTCAGTAATTTTTTGATTTGATTAAATTGGTGATGACACAAAGATCATGGATTAATAGGGTTTCTAATGACCATATGAAGTAATCTATCCCTATTAAACATGAGATCTCATTTTAATAATTTTATTTATAATATTCATTAATACAAATCGTCCCATACAGTTCTTCTTTTAATTAGGTGATCTTTTGTTTATTTTATCCTAAATGAAGTACATCTCATGGAATGTCAGGGGTTTGACAGACCTGCCCTGAAATTACTCTGTTAGAGATGTTCATCGTCGTGTTAGTAATCTGGATGTTTTATGCCTCCTGGAAGTTAAAATTTCTGGTTTTATGCTTGATGCGGCCTGCAAAATTATTTGGCCTAAGAGCCTTGCTCTTTGTTCTCAGCACGAGGCTGTTTGAGGTGGAGTTGTTACTCTCCTTTCTCCTCGTTGGCATTCTTTTTAAATCAGTCATGGTTCAGATCCCATGCAACGATCTGTTTGGGCCACTTTCATTATTGAGAATCATTCTTTTGGCATAGTTAATGTTTATGCTCGCAATGATGCTGTTGAGAGATCTCACCTATGGCATTGGCTTGTGGATTCTCTGCCACCTGCAACTTGGCTCTTCAGTGGTGACTTCAATATGGTTGAAGTGGCTTCTGACAAGGATGGAATTCTGCCATTCCAATGGACAGCTGGTGAATGGGAAGCCTGGTATTACATGCGTAATAAATTGGGCCTTTTTTATCCCAATCTTGGCCACCGCTGAACTGATGGTGTTTGCCACACGTGGTCTAATTTTAGAGCCTCCTCTGACAGAATTCACAAATGGCTTGATCATACTATGATTACGGCACCATCTTTTTTCTCTTTTCTGAAAAATAAGCCTTGCCGACTACTCCTCTTGTTGTTGTAACCTTGTTAGATCACTTCCGATTCAATTCATTATTGAATGGAAGACAACTAAGGCGCATCCTCCCACCACTCAGTTCGTCTTTAATAATTCCATTCTCAATCATGCTTCCACGGTGGCCTACATTCATCAGGTTTGGAACCTTGAGCCTAGACCTCCACATTTGTCTGGCTAGATTCAATTGTAAAATGATGTCATCCATCGTATGGCTCACTTTTTGCACATTTATGGTCGACAGCTTGCCATTTACCACCGTCGATCCTATGAGGCTAACACCAAAGCTCTCTGTGTTGCCACAAGGCCTTAGCCCTTGACCCATTCAATCAGACTTTGCAAGTTCAACTTGCTCAGTTGCAACAGCAGAAACAAGTTGCAGATAACTATGATGTCAGAGGTGCTTAGATCAAGGTTCGGCTGCACTGGTTAAAAGTTGGAGATCAGGCCTCTAAAGAATTTTTTTCCAGTCTCCGTGTATGACAAACCAATATGGGTATAACCAGGATCCAAGAGGGGCAGTCTCTCCTCATAGAGCTTCCTGATATCTTGCAAGCCTTTGTTCATCATTATAAATAGGTTTTTTCCACTCTGGGCTCTTCACCTGCCAGCAACCAAGTTCATGCGGATTGCATGGCTATGGTGCCTCAATGTGTTTCACCATCCTAGCGTACTTTCTGTGATCAATTTCTTACCCTTCAAGATCTCTGAGAAGCTATCTTTGCCATGGCTGATGATAAAGCTCCAAGTTGTGATGGGTTTTCCTGTGAGTTTTATAAAACTCTCTCAGATGCCATTGATCTCAATCTTCATCAGGTTTACCTTGAAGCTTATCACTCCCAATCTCTGGGTGATATTATCAATAAAGGAAACATCAAATTTATCTCCAAATCTGGGGATCCTGAGGATATTTGTAATTGGCGGCCTATTACCCTGCTCAATGTCTCTTACAAGATTATTGCTAAGGCTTTGGCTCTTAAGATTCACCACATCCTCCCTCAAATTGTTAGGCCAGAGCAAACTGGCTTTATTCAATCAAGATATATTCTTGATAATATCATAGTCATTTGGGAAGGTATGGAATGGGCACGAAAGTCTCAACAAAAATCTCTTTTTCTCAAAATTGATTTTGCTAAAGCTTATGATCGTATTGAATGGCCTTTTATTCTTGCTATGCTTCACGCTTTGGGTTTTGGCCCCAGATTTCTTCAATCTGTGTAGATGCTTTTTCAAGATGCCTCCACTTGCATCACCATTAATGACAGACAATCTTCCACCTTTGGGCTTTTCAGATCCATTCGGCAAGGATTTCCTCTTGCTCCTCCCTTATATGTTCTTACAGCTGAAGGATTTGGCTATTTATTAGCTCATTCTATTTCTCTAGGCCATGTTCGTGGGATTGCTCTACCCAACTCCACTCAGCAGTTGGTTAATGGCCATTTTGCTGATGATTCCTTTCTCACTCTTACAAAGGATGAAGAGAATATCAAGGAAGCCTTAAAGTGTTTAGACACTTTCTATTTGGCTTCAGGCTCTACCATTCAGTGGCATAAAACCTTATGCTACAGACAGTCATCCCATCCTGATCCGCTCTGGTTTTCCCAGTTTGGTTGGTCTAGGATCTAGCATGGGGAAATATTTCAGTTTCTTGATATACCCTTTGCTTTTCAATCTACTTCTACTGATTTATGGAATATTGTGTTAGCTAAAATTGAAAATAAGCTTACCTATTGGATTACCAAGCCACTCTCTCTCATGGGTAAATTTCAGATCTGCTCTAAGGTCTTGGCTGCTACTCATGTTTACTATTCCTCCAATTGGGCTCCTTCCAAGGCCTCATACAAGAAGCTTGAGAAATTGTTGAGGGATTTTCTTTGGGCCTCTGGTGTAGACCACCATGGCTTTCATAGAGTTGCCTAGGAGTTTTTTTGTCTCCCTAGGGCCTCTGGTGGGCTTGGCTTACTTGATACCCAGAAGCAGGGCCTAGCCCTTTGTGTGAAGTGGATTGTGCATTGCCTCACTGGTGACGAGGCCTGGAAAGTTTTACTTCGCCACTATATTTCTTCTAGGTACCTATTGCACAAATTGGCTTGGAAAGGAATTGGATTTCAAACCCTCTTGGTTATGAAACATCCTGTTCAAATCGAACGTACCTTTGTTGCCAAAAGTATTTTGCATGCCTAGGAGGCAGTTAAACCCTGGCTTCACTGGGTCAATAATGGATTCTGTGATGGGCTTTCATTCAATCAGCAAAATATTTGGTGGTCCCCGCTCTTTTCCCAGCAAGGGTTTCCTTTGGCCAAAATTCAGGGTATCAGTGCTCTCTATTTTCACAAATGAGGCATGCAAACACCCAAGGATTTTTTTCTAGAGCCACCATGAGTCTCTGCTCTTGGGATGATTTTTGGGTTCAATTCCAGCTCACTCGCCTAGATCGCCAGACTTTTGATTTTCTTGTCTCTGCTATTCCGCCGCACCTCCTGCAAAAACTTGGCATTCAGTCAGTTAAACCTTGGTGGAAAGATTAGAAATGGTACGTAGATACACTATTTACCAACTATAAGCCCAAACTTGGATACTCGTGGTTGGTGCCTCATTTCATGATGGTTGAGTCTCTTAATCATCGTTGGCATCTCTCTTCCTCACAAAGCACTTGGAGATGGCATTTCTGCACTATTTGGGATGCTATCACTGAACCCAAAATTTCTCACTTTGCTTGTTGTCTGGTCTACCAAGGGTTACTCGTAGGAGCTCGGCTTTGGCACTTAGGTGTGCCTGATCCTAAATGCCCTTTTTTGGGGCATTCTAAAACCATTTTGCATATTTTCTGGTTCTGTGGTCAGGCCCAGAATTACTAGAATTGGATTCACATTTTTTTTATGTTTTTTCAGCTTGATCCTTTCTCTTGAAACATGGCTTTGCTTGGTGACTCTCCTAGAATGCCTTCCCAGTTCACCCAGATTTGGCATGCTTTCAAGATGGAGATTTTGTTTTCCTTATGGAAAGACCGCAATGGTGTTATTTTTTCTCACAGCTTTTTGGATATCAATGTTTCTCTCTATGCTAAGGCATGTCTATGTAATAATGTCATGATGCAGATTCAAGTTCAAGCTAATAAGGTGGTCCTCGATGTTGCCCACTTGCAGGAGTTGCTACAACATTGGGGTAATGGCCCGTGTACTGTTGCCAAGGTGCCACCAGATTCTCTCCCTGCTGATCACACACCTCCCCGGGGTCGGCTTCATAGCAGGAGTGCCTTTGCGAGGTGTTCCAGAACACCATGCTCTTGGCATCACCGCTCTGCCTATCCTCCTTGTAGGAGGGCCTCAGCTTTCGGATGGCCTCCTGTGCTTGCCTCTACTGCTGCTCAGCCTTTGGCCACTATTCCTATGTGGCCTCCCACCCCTTCTGATAAGATCCCCCACCTGGCCCTTGCAATTTCTCCTAAGTGGGAGGAAGGAGAGATGGAGAAAGAAACTGAAGATGGGTGGTTGCCTCCCGAACAGACCCCTGGACCCAATGTGTTGGGTGATCCGCTAGATAAAGATCCTCCACCCTATTCTGCTACTGCTCCCGTAGCTTGAGGGCTTTTCTTATAATGTTTTTTTTTATGAATAGCTATTTTGTTCCGACTTGATGCCGAGTGACTTTGCGGGGTGATTTTTTATCCCCCAGGCTTTTTTTGTGAATACTATACTTTTTTTATACATACTAATAGTAACAGCCTCTATTCATCAAAAAAATTTATAACATACCAAATATATAAGTGTCACTATTTTTTTAAACCATATATGATGTGTGGATCACACACTTATTTTATTAGATACAATTCATAATAAAAGAAGTTATATCATAGGATATTTAATATTTTGCTAGATATAATTCATAATTTATGTGTTAGAATGTTAAATTAATTATCCCTTATATGAAAAATTCATTGTCGACACCGACCACTGCCTACCATTCTCAACCAGCACAATTAAGAGGGAAAGTTCTAGCATTCTTCAACACCATCCATCTTGATCTTTCTAGCCAACCACCATCCATACTATTATATAGGAATGGAGAATTATAGAGCATATTCTAGAGCATTGTCAAACCTCTATAAATAGAGATATTATGTGAGCATTTTGGGATCAGATCTTTATCTGATCAGTGTTATCAATAGAGCCTATATTTGGGTTTCTCCTCTTTGTGTTTGAAGAGAGAATTCACCCAAAATTCCATCACAATATAAGTTAATAGAATGGATTTTTCTATTTCAATTCTTAGGTAGCATAAATGGATTTAAGCACCTTCAATATTGAGACAATAATAGGGGGAGGTTGCTTGAGAAGAATGCAAAATACCTTTATCATGGCATTGACATTTAGAAAAGGATTTTTATTGACCTATTGACTATGAGTAAAAATAGCACTTATGTATTCCAAGGGGCAATCAAATTTCAAGTTTGTTTGCATGAGATTAAAGATGCAGTTAACCTTCGAGAATGTTTGAAGAATGAATATTTAAAAATTTAGCACCAATCAATATTTGTCCATAAAGGGGTTTGTAATCAAAGAAACAAATGCAAATAAATCAAAGAAATACCTCACATGAATGTGCACTTAAGAAATTTTTCATCAAGCCCACATGCAGAAGTATGTGAGTAAGCAATCGTAGGGTTGAACTAGGGAATTTTATGCTTTATGTAATGCATCAAGCCACACACTTACAAAATTAACATATGAATTATGGATTAAACTTTAGTTTTTCAAAATAAAGAGTGGTATTAAGTAAAATATTCAAGACTAAAATTTTCTCAAGGTGTCACAACAACATGTGATGACACACTTGACACAAATACGAATGTGTAAATCTTAGCTGTACAAGTTGAAGACTTTAAAATTAAGGAATATTGCATGATATCTACAATTTTAAATGAATTTATAGTTTACAATGGCTTGAAAGAAAACCTTTGATTCAAGATTAAATAATAAATGTAATGTAAATATCGAATTGAGATCACGCTAGATTTTTTTTTCAAATATCAAGTGAGAATAATAAAACATTACAATATATACTTTCAAAGTTTCAATGAATTGTTATAAGACATTAAGTCTCTCCAATCCATCCTCCATGTATCCAAGAATTAATGTAAACTTATCATTTGATTTTCATACATGCACTTCTTTGGATAAGACTCCATATAAAAATACTCAACTCACCCAACCAACCCTAACCACTAATATTACTTGCTTCTATATACTAAAACTCACACAAATATAACTAAGTTTTAAGATAAAACTATGCAATTCAAAACAACAAATAGATCAAATCATTGACCCCAAACTTATCTTTTTATATAAATAAGTAATATATTTTGCAATGTATTTTGTCAAACACAACATGATATTGCAGGAGGGCTCATGAGTTAATATCTTAATAAAACCTTTAAATATTTCACCCCATCTTATGTTTAAACCTTTACATCATACATTTGGATCAATGCATAATTAAAATAATAAAGCTTTTCTTTAGCACATCAGCCCAAGAAGGCAACAACTCCCTAAAATATCAATTTTAGGACTATAATTTATTGTAGCTCACTGTACTATTTCAAGATGAAAAAAAATCATACGGACGTTACAACCTAAATAGTCATGAAAATCTATTCAGCTTCTATAACAACACAAACATGTGATCAACAACCCTATTCTCACTTTACCAAGCACATTTCTGGACTTATTCAAATGTAGATACCTCTAGCTCACTATTTCCAATATGCCTTAAGAACTCATTTTCATCCTTCTCAACACCAAAAAATAATCACACAACTTCACATCCTTGCAACTGATTTGATCTTTAATTTATATCCTCTACTAAAAACAACAACCTTCTTTGAGTTGGCCTAGATGAAACATATAGACATAGGTTGTGCATTGGCCAAATGGATTGGCTCCAAATAAATACAGATCAAGGCAAGAGATGGAAAGGATTAGAAAAATTCTTTCATACATCTCCACATGGGGACAACCATTAAAGAATTGTTGCAAATATCCTATTCGGCTCAAAACACACTTAATCTTTAATCCAGATGTTCTAGTAAAAAAATAATATCCAAAAATTTCTATGAATTATTTTTCAAAGTAAATAAGAATATTATATAATATTCAACCACATTCTTGCACCATTATTTCACACCATCATATTCATTTAAGCTAACTAGTCAAACAATCTTGAGATATAATAATTATATTCATTCTTGTGGTACACTTGAGCATTTAAAACTTGAGGAGAAGTAATATACAAACAGTATGATCAAGTCCCTCAAATGGAAAGAACATATATTAAAAAATAAATAAAAAAAATGCATCATTCATCATAACCATTCACATAGGAAAGAACATTGTCCCTACTCAACAAATCCTAGCAACTTCTTAATGTGTGTGATATGAAATAAGAAACATAGAGATTTTGCATTCTCCTTTTTCTATCTTTTAAACGAAGAAACCATAACTTAAAACAAAGAGAAATTTGATAAAAATCACTAAGGAAGATTTGTTTCATTGCAACAATCTATTAACCATATAAAATTTGAGATCTAACCATAGGCTTCAAAAGATAGCATTTGACATCCAAACATGAAAATTTTATTATAACATTTGATATCCAACTATGAACATTTGATCAATGCATTTGACATCCAACTATGAAAATTTTATTATAACATTTTATATCCAACCATGAACATTTTATCAATGCATTTGACATCCAACAATGAAAATTACATCACAATATTTGAAATCCAACCATGAACATTCAATCTTAGAAATATTGGTTGATATCAATGACAACACATTGTGAGACAACTACAAAAATATTCCATATGATGAATTGACATAAAGGTCAACATACTAATCTATATCCACAACAATCTTCCTCTTTTCCATATAAGTGTACCATGGGTTGACATCAATGACAAAACACTACTCTATATATGCAATAATATCCACTTTTATAATTGATTACAACTAGATTACTATTTTTTGTAATTTGTCTCCCTCTTTGGCATCATATGCAAAGGGAAAGGGGTCTTTAAAAGGATAATAATACACTCCCTATTAGTATAAACACTCTTAATACCTACTCCCTTCGGGATGTAGTCTCCATGAGTCTAGGAAAAAGAATATATCTTGAATTTCTCATGCTGGATAGATGCACCATCTAGATATATATAGAAAGGAGTGGCATAAACCAATATCTTTAGTCTAAGGTACTCAAATATTTACTTTGAGAGATATTTTATAAAATATGTCTACAATTTATGGGCACATATTCTAATTTCACCTCTAGAATTGCAACTTTTGTCCTTTAGAAAATGATGCCTAATAAATATGTGCTTGGTTTAGAATGAATAGCTACATTCATTAAAAAAATTATGGTACTTATATTTTCATATAGAATAGTAATGGGTTCATTATATATTACCATATTATCCTTCAAGGTCCACTTTATCCACAATATATGACTATAGCAAGATAGTGCTACTATGTATTATGCTCTTGCTATTGATAGGGACACTAAATCTTACTTCTTAATGAACCATGAAATGAGCATGCCTCCCAAAAACAAGGCTCTGCTATTGGTACTTCTATTGTCATCCACATAACTTATCCAATTAGCATTAATGTATGCATTCAAATAGAAGTCCATTTCCATTTGATAACATAGACCAAAGTTTAAAGTAACCTTCATATATTTGAATTTTCTCTTAAGTACTTTCACATGTATTTCCTCTTGTACTAGCTTGATACCTTGTAGCCATACAAACAACATATACTATGGGCCTAGAGGTGTTTAACTACACTAAACCCTGAACCATGGACATATACAATATATGATTAGATAGGGATAACTCATCATCATTATTTAAATGATAAACTATCACCATAGGAGTGCTTCCAGGTTTTCAATCCTCCAAACCAAATTTCCTCAACATTTCCTTAAAACAATTCTTGAGAGATAAAGATACCATCATCTAACTAAGTAATTTTAAGTCCATAAAAGAATTATAGCTCAGCTATCATAGAAATTTAAAACTCTTGTTGCATTTACTCATCAAATTTATTACACATCTCATCATCTCCACCAAATATTATATAATCTACATACACAAAAACTATCAAAATTATATCCTCCCTAATTTTAAAATAAATATTCCTATATATGATATCTTTCTTGAAGCCTTTCTATAGTAAGTACTTTTCCAATCTTGCATACCAAGCCATAGTATATTTTTTGAGACCATACAACATTTTCTGAAGTCTACACCTACCATATTTGAGCATTCTAATAATTATAATGTATTAGGTTGTTCTACTTTATTTCTTCTAATAGGTCTTCATTTAAGAAAGAAAAGTTTTATTAGCAATATGTGTTGGTGTTGTCATTGATGTCAACCTAATGTGAGGAGAATATTATAAATATGTGTTCATATGTTCCTATGTTCTCTGGTGGTTGGAAATATGTGTTGGTGTTGTCATTTCTGTCAACTTGGTCTGAAAACAATATTAGAAATATGTGCTCAGGTTTTCTTGTGTTCTCTAGTGTTTCTCCTAAGTGCACATTTGATGTTTTCAAAATGATATAGTGTTAGAAGATGAAATATGCATGAAAGAGAATTTGAAGTCTGTATGGAAGAATAATCTACGTTCCTTTGTATTTGGCGATGATTCTTGGGGTTTTGGATACAATGTTTATTTTTTGTGGATGTTACACTCTTATGATTTTAGTTACTCAGTATTTCAGATGATGTGGTTAGTAATTCAAGTTTTCTAATAGGTTAAAGTATAAATTTGTCTCACACTTTAGGTTATCCTATCAACACAAGTCAATTTAAGTATTTCTAACTAAAAAATAAGTTTAGTCAAATATATGTTATAGCTACGTACATTAATTATAGCTAACTTAGATATGTGTCTCAACATTTACATTTGAGAGTGTTGATTAAGTGCATATTTAATTTCACTTAGGGTCCAATTACCAAAAAACTAAAATAATTTGGAAAATTTGATGTTTAGACAACACAAGTCTTATTAACAATATATATTTTTTTAATAAAATATCCCTTTATAGATCTATAAATGAGTTTTTTAATAAATATATCTTCTAATAATTTAATTAGTTTTAATATTTAATTTTTTTTGTTTATTGAAAGGAGGTCATCAACACAAAAACATAAGGTTTATTATCCTGTCATGTAAAAATGCTAAAATTTATTTAACTTTTTTGAAAAAATATGATTAAGTAGAGAAAAAAATCCATGTCAAGATTATATATTTCATTTCTATTTTACATAAATAGTTAAGGAAAAATGCTATGCCAAATGAAAAGAGTTATATTTTAATTCATACAAATTTAAAATATATATTTTATAAAATCAGTGAAAAAGTATATCCATAAATGCTAAAGTTTCAACTTATGAATACACACAAAAAAAAGATAAAAATTACCATATAAAGAGTGGCATGTGACGTAACTTCAATTTCAACATTTTATCTACAACTAAATTACAGTGTTTATTTTATAAAAAAGAATATTCAAATTTTTATAATTTTTATAAAACATTTACAAATAAGCAATGTGTATATTTTCATTGAAGGAAAATTTCCCATGTCTAGGGTTGACAATGTTTAAAAACTCATGTGTAGAGAAAATTCTTATGAATCTAGTATGTAGAGTAAGACTGAGATGGAATCCTACTCATCATTGTCGCGCATTTATAGGGGAGGAATAACTGAAAAATATAGCTCAAAGAAATGCTTCCAACAAGAGTTATTCAAAGTCCTATGGCATATTAGCCTAGAAGAAATTTGGAATATTAGACTAGAAGCAAGTTGGCATATTAGACTAGAAGCAATTTGGCATATTTTTCACCCAATGACTCTTCATTTTGATAGACAGCTTGCACTATTCAAACTAGGTGCTTTGATTAAGTAACTTTTTTATTTGATTAGGTAGTGATTAAATAATGATCATGAATTAAAAGGATTTCTACTAATGATATGAAGTAAGCTATCCTTATTTAAACATGAGGTCTCATTTTAATAACTTTATTTATCATATTCATTTATATAAATTATCCATCACAGTTCTTAAATTTATTTGATCTTTTATTTATTTTATCCTAACTAAAGTCACTTTAACAAAATACCATATACAAAAATATTATTATTAATTTTAATATGTATCATATGTGACTTATGGATAATAGAGTTATTTATTAGATACAATTCATAATAAGGCTTATTATAGGACAATTATTATTTTATTAGATATAGTTCATAATGAATGCCTCTAATAACCTTCTTGTTGAGGCTATTATTTTTGGATAAATTGGAAAACCCATAATATATTAACTTAAACAAAAACAAATGCATAGTAGACATGCTATAGATAGTGACAAAATCTATAAACATGTTAAAGAAAAGTTTCAAAATATGGCTGATATGTGTAGGGAAGTAGTAAAATATTTACCACCCTTTATGCAAAAAATAACTTGTGAAGAGAGAATTCATCCAAAAAATTTCCACACTAGGAGTTGCTATATTTTTGTGCCTAGGTCTTCATCATAGGCAAGATTAATGGATTTTAGAACCTTAAAGTTTGAGATAGTAATTTAGGGTGAGGTTTCTTGAGAAGAACACAAAGTGCCTTGAACCTAGTATTGACACTTTGAAGATGGTTTTCATAGACATGTCAAGTGTGAGTAAAATTAGAATTTATGCACATGCAAAGGCACAATTAGTTTTCAAGTTTGTTTTCATGGCATTAAAGATACATTTAACCTTTGAGGGTGTTTGAAGATTTGTTTTAAAAAGTTACCACCTTATAATAGTTGGCCATAAAGGGTGGTGTAATCAAAGAGGTCTTATATTATCACATATAATAATGTGATCATATATAACAAATAAAATATAAGATAGTAAACATTATATATATGAGGAGAGTCTCAAAAAATAGTATATTTCATTCATCTCAAGATTGATATGGCATAAGATGCCCTCTAAAAAAAAAAAAACACATGACATGTGTTGCCACACAACAAACCTTCTAAAAGTCCCCAAAAGAAACATATGTTGGGAAATTAGAGATCTAACACACAAGAATAGGCACTCTAGCAATTACACATCAAGAAGAAACAACTACATAGACAAACAACTGAGTAAGAGATCCTAGTGTTGCACAATGTGATTTTATATTATATGCAATGCATTGAGCCACATACTTAACAAAATTATCATATAAAACATTGATCAAAATTATTTTTTGCAAAATAAAGAGTGATATTAAGTAAACTTGTATCAATGAGTATCTTAATATAAAACTATTAAACTTTTCACTACATCCTATGTAAAAACCTTTGCATCATATATCTGCATCAATACATAATTGAAATAATAGATTATACCTTACAATTACATAAGAGAACACCTTTTACGTAGAAAAACCAAGAATAAACAAGAACGATGAGAAATTTAATAACATAAAATAGGATTAAAAATTTGTTATATTGCATCAATAAAAGGAAATATTAGGTTTACAGCTACTATCATAGGCTATAAAATTTGGATTCCTATAACATGCAATAGGAAATTATGTAAGCTCCAACCACAAAGATCTTTCCTACTACAATCCTACACTATTCGAGAGAGATAAACATAATTGAATGCATAATAAAATAAATAATGAAAACACAAATATTCAAAAAAAAAAACTCTCCCTTGCTTATGTCTTTCATAATACAATTTTGTCTCTCAGATTCACACAAATATGACAACATGAGAATTTAATAGTTATAGTTGTAAAGTTATGAGAAATAAGCCCCATTATTGTACAGGAGGAAAAGGGAAGCAATGCAAAGGGGTAGATTACTCCTCCTTTTCCAAATTGCATAGTTAGAAGGAAGATGCCCCAATAGGCTCAAGTGAGGACCTAAGCATTGAATGACATAGTGATCCTTTGCTAAATATGTAATTTAAAACTGGAAAAGAGGAAAGATGCAATATAGATGAAAAAATAGATGAATAGAGAAAAAACTGAAAAATAATAAATTGATAACTAACTGCCAAAAACCAAATTTGAGGTAATTCGAGGTCTATACTCCTATAATGACCTTTTATTTTGTTTTTGGATAGATCTAAAAGGTACATAATGTTTCATACGTATAAAATGTTTCATACGTTCTGTATCTAGCACTTTTCGTTGGAACTTTTTTTAGTCCTGTAACTATTCCTTATCTACCTAAAAAAGATTTGATACCTTTATATCATCTTTAGAAGTAAGCACCCTTGTTATGTTCTCATTTTTAGACCCATTTTTTCATTTATGTGTTCCCACATTGAGTTCACATCTTTTTAGCCCTTTTGCATCCTCCAAATCAATATTATTTGTTCAAAAGTTGTGAACGCCTCTAATTTCTATGCATGATTTCCCAAATATCTGCATCTATTCGCATAATTTATTTTCCTTCTAGGACCTATTAGGCCCCATTTTTGTAATTTCAAGATTTATACTTTCTCTTAGGGAAAGGAAGACCAATCTAAAACTCTACATTGTGAAGATCATGAATTTGCACCCTATTTTGTGGTAATCGGGTTTCCTTTTTTATAAGGTTTTGGATCTTCCTATAGTAACCTATAATTTGGTGAGTGATCTATCCTAGCATTTCTCACCATTTTAGATGATAAAAGTTTGATAAATTGTTCCTGCACAAAGAAAAGTAGGAAAATAGATTGTTAAAAGGGGTTTTCCTTGGTCAAACCCCTATTTAGGAATCAAAAATTGAAAATGAAAGGAAATTTCATAAAGGAAAGTATGTAAAAAGGTAAATTCTTGATTCACCTTGCATAAAACCTCATGGATAGATGTAGGAATAAATCATACCCATGAAGATGTTTGGATGTTCTTGGAATCAATGAGTTGACCTTGAAATGTAGAATAGGACTCAAGTATACCCTCACAAATGAATGGATCTATGAATGCGACTCCTAGATCTTCAATGTAGATATGCTTGACATGCTCTTGTAATGGAGAGATGAAGTTAGATGGAAGGAAGGATATTCTTGCTTCATTGATAATTCCTATACTTGGCCATCATGGGAGAGAAAATTTCTTCAATGGAAAATGTTGTCTTGGATTTGACTTGAATGAATTAGAGGAACTAGATCTTGGCTGCTTGCCTTCAAATCTTGAATCCAATTGCTCAATTTCTCTTGATCTCTTCATTGCATTTGATAGCTTGATTGTAGTAACGATATGAAAAATGAGGAGAGATAGGGTGTTTATTTACTTTATCTATTATTTTGGGATTAAAAAATAAGCCAAGTTGACGACGAGATCTAATTTCCCACTAACACTCTGACATAGGGCTTCGAGCCAAATTTGGGCTTAAAACTACGGGTACATAATGTTTGAAACATTATATAACAAGGATAATTAACCCAAATTTGAACTAGGTGTCAAGATGGTAGAAAATATGGAATAAAATAAGAATCAAGTTGCAAGGATCAAGCATAATGGACATCAGATCTCAAAATCACCAAAATGGGGCTTGGTATAACATCTAATCATGGGTGATAAATTTTTAGGACGGTACATGGAGATGCTACACTAAAGATCCAAAATGAGTTGTGGCAGATGTATTTATATGGTACATATAAAAAGGAAGGGTCAGGTACTAGTATTATTTTCATAGCACCTAGTGGTAAAAAATTTAAGTATTCTTTCATGCTTTCATTTGAGTGTACTAATAATGTTTTAGAATATCAAGCCCTTCTTATAGGTATTAATTTCCTTGTTAAGAATAGAATAAAGTTGTTAAATACATGAAAACTCAGAGTTAATTGCGTCACAGGTAAAATTTGTGTACTCTACCAAAAATAATAGACTTAAACAATTCAAGTTTACAGTCTAGGATTCAATTGAGTTTTTTTAATTCTTTTTCAATTGAATGGGTTGAAAGGTATAGAAATATTATTGATAGCTTATTAGCTGATGTAGCATTGAAAGGTGACGATATCACTCTTACTAATATTTCTATACTTAGAGATTAAAGTTAGACCATCTATAGCTAATAATATTTGCAACTAACATATTTTTGAAGATGACAATCTTCTACAGGTGATCCCACAAAGTTGTGTTCCACTTTTTTGCCAACTTTGACACTGAGATGAACATTCTGAAAATAAAAACTTTTCTTTCACATGCCTATTGCTACAAAATCATTAAGAATTTGAAGATGATGTAAACTAGTGACTTTTAGAATTTTTTATAGTTTCTAAATATATATATTTTAAAAATTTTGGAATTGATTTGTATCTATTTTTCCTTCTCCTTCGAAAATTAGTTTGTATGATAAATTGACAACTGACTGATATGATTGACCTAGTCAACAATGTACTGTTCCTTGATTTTGCTTGATTTTGATGCTTGATTGCATCGATTTTTAGGAATGGGTGACTCATATAAGACTGATCTGTCTGGTTTTGAGTATATCTGTCACTGTATAAGATAATTGATAGTTTAATTTGAAGATTGATTGATTGATTCAATTGATAACAAATTAGATTGCTAATAAAGTTGAGTCCATTGCCAATTTGCAAAGCTCATGGTTTTGACATTTGATTGATTGTTTGATCGTCTTTCGCTTGTTGATAACAGTGTTGTTTTATTGCTTGAGATTTTGCAATATTGTATTTTTTTACGATGATTGATTTTTTCAAGACATTTTTCTCTTTTTAGGATTTTTTATGACTTATTAAGATTTTTAGGGATTTTTTTCGAGACTTTTAGAATTGCCCCTAGTCTTGTGGATATCAACATTTTTAAGGAGTGACATTCACTTTTTTAAGAATAACATTTTTCTCTAAAAATGATATAAACATAATTATTTCAAAATTAGGTTGGTAATACCAATACACACGGCATCTAATTGGTTTCATTTGATTTGTTTGAATATTTTATAGTTTATTGAGTTATAGAGTGACATTAACTGTAATTTGGACATAGGTTCATTTTTATCACTCTAACTTGATCTGTAAATATTGAAATTCATTTTTTCTTTTATTTGTTTGTTTGTTGGATTTTATCTAATTTTCATCGAATGTAATCCCTTTGATTCAATTGATTTTTATATATATGCAAGAGGTGTCCCTTCACCAGAGGACACCACTCTTTATTAATATGTATTAATATAATTATATATTAAATAACTATATTAATATAATATAAATATATTATTATATTATTACAATTTTATAATATAATTATATCATCTCATAAAAAAATGACGCTCTCGGTGCTAGGATTTGTCCTACGCAAGATCATGCGGTAGGTGGTGATTCCCATCTAGGAATGCTAGGAGGACATGGAATGTAGTATTCATTGAGGAATATGAGATTTCTCCCACCAGAGTATATCTGCACGTTGTCTTTGCCAACAACTGTATTCTCTTCTCCACCAAAAATGATTGAATTGGTGAAAGGTGACAAGTCTGTGAACCAATCATGTCGATGAGTGAAATGTGGAGAGGCACCAGAGTATATGTACCAAGCAAAAGACCTCACATGATATCTTGGGTGCTTTCCATGAAAGAATAAATTAGATTCTTTCTACTAAGAGTGCTCTACGACATCAGCCTTAGGCTGAGACCCTCCATGCTTATGTTGCTCAGAAGCAAGCCGATTCTAACAATCCTTGATCAAGTGAACAAATTTGTGGCAGTAGTTACACTTAACTTTCTTCTTCTTTGAGCTATCCTGAGGCTGACTGGAGCCTTTCTACCGAGCTAATTGAGATCTTCCTTTATCCTTGTGATATCATTTGGCTGCAAATTCTTTTTCTGAGGAAGATGAAGTGGCATTGCTACCAAACTATTGTTTCCAATGGTCCCACTGTAGAAGTTTGGTGCACAACTCTAGAAACTTTAAATCAACATTAGTTGCAGTAATGTTGAGTGTCTTGATGAAGGGATCATAGGATTTAGGTAGACTCTTCTGGGTGATAACTACCATCTCCTCTTCATTCATTTTTTGACCAATGGCCTCAAGTTGATCTCTGATGACCTTAATCTTTGTCAGATGCTCTTGTAAGGACATATGCTTATCCATCATGTTTGAAAATACTTGGTTGCTTAGGAAGAATGCATGACTCTTTTCTAATGTTTCATGGAGATTCTTCAACATAGTCTAGATCTCTGTAGCTATCTTGCCTAATGGCACTTGTGGCAGCTGATCATTTGTAACTGAAAGCTTGATAAGAATGACCGCGTCTTAGTTGTGCTCATCAAACTTATCCTGATCTTGTCCAACTATGGTAGGAGGAGTATCTTTACCCAAAACAATCTCATCGAAGCGGCGATATTCAAAGAACATCATCATCTGCTGCTTCCATGTGTTGTAATTTTGTTGTTGAATCATTGATTGCCTTCCAACATTATGTTGTTCAAAGATGTCATTTGCACACTTTCTGAGGCACAAAAAATGAGAAATTTTGAAGAGGTGAAAAATATATGCTAGAATATGAGGCATAGATCACAATGTACTAACATAGGCTAAGTCAACTACAAACTTCAAGAAAGATGAAGTATGATTGGCACGAATTCCATTGTACTGATTTTTGACAGATCCAAAAATATTGACGAAAGCCCAAAAAACTTCACAAAACCCCACAAATAATATGTAGGTCAAAAAAAATTTCGCCCAAAATATCAGAGATTTGTAGAAACCCTAGCCGGCTAAGAAACAAGGTCTGAAATCACTAAGAAAATGTTGGAAATCTAAAAGTAGTAGTTTGAAAATTTGAAGAAACTCTAGATGAGCAAACAAAACTTGAAAAAATCTTTACAAATCCTAGCCACCAGAAAAAAACCAACTAAGAAAAATCCTTTTTTCTCATTCGCAAACAAACAGAGAGAAAAGAAGTTCATGCCTTGATGCAGATAAAAAAAAGCGACCATAAAAAAAATAGTCGAACGGGTCGCAGAGATGTGATTTTCACCATTCTAGATAGGAAATACAACCAGAAGGAAGAGAATGGAGTCTGCAACAAAAAATGACCAATATTATGGTTGGGTGAGCTTAAAGAAAAGGAGGCGTGGGCCGTATTTGCAAAAAAAACCAAAGAAATGTTCAGAAAACTAGTGTTTTATAACGTGTAGAGAATAGAACTTGGGTCATTGAAGAAGTCGCGAGTATAGGTAAAGGCGATTACGAGCTGACCAGAAAAACACAAAAACACATTTTTATTTGTAGAGAAATGGTCGTCGAACTAGAGATAAAAACAACCATAAAACTCAAGGAATCACAAAATCATGTTTTGTTTAGCACGTCAGGATTTCAAATGAGTTTGAATCAAGAGAAAGAACACTAATCCCTGCAAAACGGTAGCCAAAAAGCCCTAGAAGCCAAGAAATTAATTTTGAAAAATTTAAAAACTAATAAATTTTGAAAGAAATTATATATTTTTCGAAAAAAATTATTCCAATAGCTTTCACCCACTTTATAATAACATGGGTAAAAATTTAACTTTTTTTTGCAAACCTTAAACAAATCACAATATTCAGTATACATGGTTCCTCTCGATCATGTTTACGATTAATTTTTTGTGCTTAAATTGCTGCACCTACTGTGTAACATAACTGCAACAATGGTGTTTGAGGTTTTGACCTTATGTATCTCCAAGGAGTAATATGGTCACAAGTTTTTTTATTTTCCCAGCTCCCTTCATTACCCATTTCTCTCTATTGTGAGATGTTATATGATAGTATGAAATTTCAAGTAGGATTTTTCGCTAAGTAGGTATCGTTAACATGGCGAATCCTTTTACTGTGTTCCCCAAGTGTTATATTCCACTCAACTCTCAGTTGCTTTAAAAGTTCCTTTCATGTATTGGTGGATTTATTGGAAGAATGAGCTTCTTCTACATGGACGTATATGTAGGAAGGGCAAGCATATTGAGCGGTTTGGTATATCGATCTGGCAGTGTATAAAAAATTTATTTAGGTGATAAGGAACCAATCCATTTCTTACAACAAAAAGCATTAAATCACATCAACTATTGGTACAACACTAAGTGGAAAGCACACTTGGTTAGAATGGTCAAGAGAAGTTGAGGAGGCTCTCATATTCAATGTTTTGTTGTTTGATCTGTGTGACAAAGACATACAACTAGTTGAACTAATTACAATTGTGGAGACAAAAGTTAGAAGACGTCAACCTTGATAAGGGCCTTGGTTGATTGAGAAGTCTGATATACAAGTAAAAGAATTCATATGAATCTCATTTAGAATTGGAGTTCATACAATTGCAATTGAGGTTGTTCTTTCAAACTTGAATGGAAAATGGTGATGTGTATTGAGTCAAGCTTTAGAAATTCAAGCAATCAAGTAGGATGTTGAAGCTATTGGCATCAAATTTGACATATATATAGAGAGAAAGATTGCTAAGAAATAGTGCTTAACATAGGTTAGTAAATAATAAATAAGTAATGTAAAGATTAGTTTTTAGTTAGATGTTGGGTACTTGTAGATTGTATGGCTATATAAAGCCATTGAATGTAATAATGAGTTGTTGATGTATGAAGAATTAATAGGTTTGAGCTTGTGGCTCTCCTACATTTCAAATTCCAATATGGTATCGGAGTAGGTTTTGTAAGAGACCTGATTTGAATATCACTCCACTCATTCTTCATTTGTTGTGTTTATTAAGGCATGGTTAGTGGATGTTCAAATTATTTAAAGCTTATAGTGGTTCTTTTTTGGAACGACTCTGCAAATTAAGGGATTTCTGCCACTAATACATTCATGGTGGCCATTGTCAACTACATTTGTTGTTTCTTAGATTGTACGATGGCTTCATCTATTTCTCCAAGCTAAGATTAAGTGCTCATCCTGAGGTTTAGTAATAATGGGGTCATCTAGGAACATTTATGATTGCTAATTCTATGAGCTTCGCGTCACAGTGATTTCCCTATGGCTGCCAGGCATCAAAGAAGCTCTTGTCACACCAAGAAAATGAAAATAACATTCTTCTTTCTTCTCATGGCCTTGGACATTGTGCTCCATCTCTTGTTATTGTTGCAAATTTCATTGACGCATTTCCCGCTAGTTTGATGTAAGGAATCAGAGGAGTCACTATTTACATGCTACTAACTGTTATACACTGAATTTGCGTCTCTGATTTCAAGCTCTCTTGGTCTTGATAATCCAGTATAACATGGGAATCATCTCAAGGTTGTGGGACCTTATGCTAACCGAGATGAGACCTCCAGGTTCTAGGCTGGTTCCTCTTGGATAATAACCTTAATTTGCTTCTAAATAGGAAAGTAAATCTTTTGAGGGAAAGGGATAGAAGGATTACATGAAAGGGAAATGACTGAAAGAAAACTACCTACTAGGTGATGCACCAAAAATATGGGCTTGGACCTCAGTATAGAGGAATGAAACTAATGGAGGAACTAGGTCAAATAAGTCACAAATCACTAGATAGGCTTGCATAAGTATTTCATAGGAAGGCCTGAACATAAGACTCGACCTATGACCTGCAAACAAACATCCTTTTTTGCAACCAGGTGTAGGAATGAGACAAGAATGCTAGGGGCTGAAGTATACCCAAAAAACATCTAAATCAAATCAAACACAATAACACACAAACTTGCAGAAAATGAGAGGGACTAGGAACCCCAATATCCATTAATCAGCATTCATAAACTTTGATCAAATAAGAGACCATACAAACAAGGAAGCATAGGGATATGAAGAATCATCATAAAGTACTTCCAATAGTTTGTATGATCAATGAGAAGATTATAGAATGTAAAAGCCAGAGGACAGAAAAAATGCCTCAGATAACTCTAAGTGAGAACAAATTCTCTTTACAAAATGCCAAAAAAAACTGAGCACTAAGGCTCTCAAAAAACTTTAAATACTCCCATGCACGCAGGCATGAGTCTCAGAAAACCTAACTAGGGTTACAGATTTACAAAAGAATAATTGACCCTAGGACAAAAATCTAATCTAGCCATAAATGTGCACCAAGGTAAATCGATCAGCTTAGATTTCTAACTTGCACCCATCCTTGTACTGGATCATGTCCGTAGACACGCAACTCAGGTCCATCAGTTATATTCAGCAACTAAGTCTCTGTCATGAATCTCACCAACTGATCATGACCTCCCAGGACGAGAAGTGACCCTTGATGGCTGCCGCTCAAATTCTCATCAACGAGCCATAGATCATGACCATGTCCTTCTGCCAACTGCACCCGAGAGAAATAACTTCTGATTGGACTTTGTATCTCCTTTCCACGTCTCTGAATCTTCTATTTTTCACCGACGTCGAACAAATTTATTCCAGGGATCAACAGACTCTCTGTGCATGGCCATCTACAATTGAAAACCTCTCAGATCAATTCACGAACACGAGCACGGAGGAACCATGGCTGCCGAGCGTTCTCTCCTGTCATCTTTCCACCATTTTTTTTTTTTTTAAATTTGAAGTCCTACGACCTAGCGACCAACGGCTAGTCTCCTTGTCGCGAGAACTTTTTCTTAACCAGAGTTTGATCTCCAGACTAGGCGACAATGGTCTTTCTTACCTCAGCTGACCCAAGCTCAGATCCAGTGACAAGGTGACCGTGTGAAATCAAAGTCGCAAGGCTTTTTACTTAACTCACCTTCCATCCCGCGACCATGCGCCTAACTGCTACCTCAGACCGTCACAGCTTGTCGCCTGATCGCCAGATGCTATCTCTCAGTTCTGAGACTACGCAACAAAGCCTAGTCGCCAAGTCAGGAGAACCTATGTCTGAGCCTTTGAATTTTCTTAACAGTTATCATGTGCCCTTTAATATTTCTAGCGACATCCCGACTGACCCCTATCACTGAGTCGGGAGTACTTTCTATGTCGGGCACTCTGATCACCCAACCACACGTCCGCCATTGGATCCTCTGAGCTTTGCATTGGAAGGCCACTGTTAAGTCTCTAAAAAACTGAGCATGCCCTTAAATGTTCCGCGATCTCATGACGAGCAGCATTCTTTTCATTAATCACACACTCGCGATCAGCTCTTCTTTACTTTTCCTTGTCCAGCGACTGCGCGATGAGCAGCATTCTTTTCATTAATCGCACACTCGCGAGGCATTTTTTCTTTATGTTACTTTCTCGGTGAGTGAGCGACGAGGCCTTTCCTTCTGTCAATTGCTCATTCGTGAGTTGTTTTTGACTTATCCTTTCTGCTCGGTGACTACGCGATGACTTTATCTTTTCAGCTCGTCGCAAGATCGTGAGCTCTTCCTTCTTTTATTTTATTGCCCGGAGACTACGCAATGAGCATTCTGTTTTCTTCAGTCACACACTCAGAGGTTGATCTTTGACTTATCTTTTCTCCCTGCGACTGAGCGATGGGTCCTTCTTTTACTCATTGCAAGGTCGCGAGCAGCACTCTATTTTCTTTTATCCATCGACGACTGAGTGATGACTTTATCTAATCAGCTCATCGCATACTCGCAACTGATATCATCTTCATCTCTTCTACTTGGCGAGTGCACGATGTCATGATCCTTCGGCTCGTCACACAGTCGGGAATGGATGGGACCTGGGAAAGAATAGATCACGATTTCATGATGACTGCGATTGGCAGCTCGTCGCGCACTCGTGCAACTTAATAACTTGAATCAAATTTCACCGCGATCAAGCGACTGAGAAATAAAGCACATGCTCTTAGTGACTTAAAAAGTAATGATGAAATATAAGAGCCATGGCCTAGGGTTTATTTCATCGTTCAACATAAGAGACTTAGGGTTCCTTAGGGCTTTAAGGGTTTAGTGAGGATCTAAAACCCGGGAAAAATAAGACAGAAGAAACCAGACAGGGCAAACCAGACCAAAAGCATAGAATGGGAAAAAAGGGCAACATTTTGGCGACTTCTGTGGGATGACAGCCTGCTAGACATAAAGACCAGTTGCCTTGACACATCCATTGGGCATGGAGTCACTCTGAACACAAAACTTCGACAGGGAAAAACTGTGCACGTGCACTTCTTGGAAAGCAAGGAGACTACACTAGAAAGCAGGGAAAGAAGGCAGGGAAATATTTACAAGAGGACAAAGACTTACAAAGAGGGACTAACTTCAAAGCAGGGCTTCAGATGAAAACCATTTACTGAAATTGGCAGAGCATCTCCATCAAGTGTTGAAAGCTGGAAAGCAT
>MU225685.1:7863615-7878360 GCA_018584345.1 Thuja plicata | reverse complement strand
CCAGCCTCCCAGCAAGCAGCCTACTTTAACCACAAACACCAAACCAAAGGGAGCCCTTTAAAACTATCAGCCGTCCCCTGGCCACTAGAAAAGAGTAAAACCCTACCTCTTCCACCCAAAGGGGGAAGGTCCACAACACACTGAAAACAAAAGACACCTAGCACACCCATAAAAAGCAAAGGGGCAGAGAAGACAAGAAAAATCCTGTGCAGTCAAAAACCTTCTCAAACCTTCCCAAAAGAGGTCTGAGAGAAAATCCAAGGATCATTCTTTCGCTGCCAAAGGGCACAAGTGAGGAACCCCACCTCAATAGAGATCCCAGACAGGACCGGAAAGAAAAACCCATCACCAAACTCCCACAGAAGATGAGAGATTCTAAGACCCAAAAGGAACCCCTCATCTGAGGGTCTCTGGAAATGGCCACAATAGGCAGAACCCTGCCCCAGTTTCTCAGCAGCCACCCATCATCTCTGGCCACAAGAAAAAGCACAGGTCTTTGCCCCAGCAAAGAAACAACACTCCACAAACCCACATAGGCATTGGACGCCCAACCCCGGGGGACGGAAGGCATAGAGTAACCAGATCTGATCTCCAGCACAGCCGTTAAATCTGCCTGAGGAGAGACAGAGTGTCTCCTCTGTCGCCGCATCCACACACCAGTAAGAGAAATCCAGCTCTCCGTGCAAGAGAGCCCCAAAAAGCTTACACACAAAGAAAGGAGAAAAGATAACCCAGGAGGGAAAACACCCACATAGAAAGTAGGCATGCCAGGAGGAATATCCTTCTCCTTACCTCCAATCAGAACTATTTCATCAATCCTAACACTGAAAGGCCACATCGTAGGATAGGGAACACCGCCTCCCCCGCTACCCATGCAGCCTCCACTTTCCACCTCTTCCCCAGCCGGCTATATCGCTTCACTATCCCCACCGGAGACACCACTCTTCCCAGTATTAATCGTGCAGATAGGGGACGCCAATAGTGAGTCGTTCCTGGCCCCCCAAACCCAGAACAGGGCACACCAAGAAAGGGACACTCCCAGACGCGCAGAAACTGAATCTGCACCCTGCAAATGCAAGTAAAAATCCCAGACTAGCAGAAACCCATCCGGCCAAGAAAATCCTCTTCCTCTACCATCTGGCGGCTCCTCGTCCTCATCCCCATTAAGCTCTTCTTTACAGAGCAGAGATCTCCAAACCGCAGAAACCCTTGTTGGTTTCAAACGCATACTCCCGCCCATCAAATGCATACTAAGACAACCACTTCAAAAATATTAATTATATTGTTAAATATATGAGATGATATAATTATATTATAATTGTGATAATATATTTATATGTAATATACTAATATATTGATATTATATTAATATAATTTTTTAATATATAATTATATTAATACATATTAATAAAGAGTGGTGTCCCTTGGTGAAGGGACACCTATTGCATATATAATAATAGTCAACTGAATCAAAGGGATTACATTCGATGAAAATTAGATAAAATCCAATAGACAAAATAAAGAAGAAAAAAAAATCGATATATGCAGATCAAGTTAGAGTGATCAAAATGAACCTATGTCCAAATTACAGTTACTGTCACTTAATAACTCAATAAACTATAAAATATTAAACCAAATCAAATGAAACTAATTGGATGTCCTAGGTATTGGTGTTACAAACCTAGCTTTGAAAGAATTATATTTTTATCAGTTTTAGAAAGAAAAAAATTATGCATAAAAAAGTGAATGTCACTCCTTAAAAATGTTGATTTTTTATACAAACTACATTTTAAAGGAGAAGGAAAAGTGCATACAAATCAATTCCATAATTTTTAAAATATATATATTTAGAAATTATAAAAAATTCTAAAAGTCACTAGTTTACGTCATCTTTAAATTCTTAATGGTTTTGTAGCAATAGGCATCCGAAAGTGAAGTTTTTTTTTATGAATGTTCATCTCAGTGTCAAAGTCGACAAAAAAGTGTGACACAACTTTGTGGGATCACCCGTAGATGATTATCATATTCAAAAATCTGTTAGTTGCAAATATTATTAGCTATAGATCATCTATCTTTAATCTCTAAGTATATAAATATTAGTAAGAGTGATATCAGGGCCTTTCAATGCTACATCAGCTAATAAGATATCAATAATATTTCTAGACCTTTCAACCCATTCAATTGAAAAATAATTAAAAAAATCAATTGAATCCCAGTCTGTAAACTTGTATTGTTTAAGTCTATTATATTTGGCAGAGTACACCGATTCTACCTATGATACAACTACCTCAGAGTTTCCATATATTTTAACAACTTTATTCCATGCTTTACAACAAAATTAAAACCAATAAAAATGACTTGATATTCTAAAATATTATTAGTATACTCAAATGAAAACATGAAATAATACTTAATTTTTTTACAACTAGGTGCTATGAAAATAATACTACTACCTGACCCTTCCTTTGCATATGTACCATATAACATCTACCACAAATCATCTTGGCTCTTTAGTGTAGCATCTGCTTGTACCATCCTAAAGATTTATCACCCATGATTAGATTCTCTATTAGGCCCCATTTTGGTGATTTTGAGATCTTTTGTCCATTATGCTTGATCCTAGCAACTTGATTCTCATTTTTTTACCTATTTTCTACCATCTTGACACCTAGTTCAAATTTGGGTTAATTATCCTAGTTATAGAATGTTTCAAACATTATGTACCCACACTTTTTAGCCCAAATTTGTCTCGAAGCCCTATGTTAGAGTGTTAATGGGAAATTAGATCTCATGGTCAACTTGGGTTATTTTTGAATCCCAAAATAATAGATAAAGTATATAAACACCCTATCTCTCCTCATTTTTCATATCACTGCTACAATCAAGCTATCAAGTGCAATCAAGAGATCAAGAGAAATTGAGCAATTAGATTCAATATTCGAAGGAAATCATCCAAGATCTTTGTTCCTATAATTAATTCAAGTCAATTCCAAGATAGGCTTCTCCATAGAATCAAGTTTCTCTCCCATGATGGCCAACTGGAGGAATTATGAACAAAGAAAGAAGATCCTTCCTTCCATCTACCTTCATCTCTCCATTATAAGAGAATATCAAGCATATCTACATTGAATATCTATGAGTCACATTCATAGATCCATGCATTTGAGAGGGCATACTTGATTCCTATTCTACATTTCAAGGTCAACTCCTTGATTCTAAGCACATCCAAACATCTTTGTGGGTATGATTTATTCCTGCACCTGTCCATGAGGATTTATGAAAGGTGAATAAAGTATTTACCTTTTTACATTATTTCCTTTATGAAATTTCCTTTTATTTTCAAGTTTGATTCCTATATAGGGGTTTGACCGAGGTAAACCCCTTTTAACCAATTGTTTTCCTATTTTTTTTGTGTTTAGGAATAAGTTATGAAAACATGATCATCTAAAATGGTAAGAAATTCTAGGATAGATCAATTACCAAATTATAGGGTACTATAGGAAGATCCAAAACCTTATATAAAAAAGGAAACTTGATTAGCACAAAATAGGGTGTGAATTCATGATCTTCATAATGAAGGGTTTTGGATTGGTCTTCCTTTCCCTAAGAGAAATTATAAATCTTGAGATTAAAAAAATAGGGCCTAATAGGTCCTAGAAGGAAAATAAATTATGTGAATGGATGGATATTTGGGAAATCATGCATATAAATTAGAGCCATTCTCAACTCTTGAACAAATAATATTGATTTGGAGGATGCAAAAGCACTAAAAGACGTTAAATCAATGTGGAAACCCATAAATTCTAAAATGGGGCTAAAAATGAGCACCTAACAAGGGTGCTTATGTTTTAAGACAATACAAAGATATCAGATCTTTTTTAGGTAGATAAGGAATAGTTAGAGGACTCGCAAACATTTCAACCAAAAGTTCTAGATACAGAATGTCTGAAACATTTTGTACCTAGTTATAGAATGTATGAAACATTATGTACCTTTTAGATCTATCCCAAATAAAAATCCCAGGTCAGTATAGTAGTCTAAACCTCGATTTAGCTCAGATTTGGTTTTGATAGTTTGTTATCAATTTGTTATTTCCAGTTTTTTCTCTATCCGTCTATTTTTTCGTGTATATTGCATCTTTCCTCTTTTCCATTTTTAAATTACATATTTAGAAAAGGATTATAATTTCATTTAATGCTTAGGTCCTCACTTGAGCCTATTGGATCATCTTCCTTCTGAGTATACAATTTGGAAAATGAGAATTAATCTACCCCTTCTCACTGCTTCCCTTTTCCTCATGTATAATAATGAGGCTTAATTCTCATAACTTTACAACTACAACTATAAATTCTCATGTTGTCATATTTGAGTGAATCTAAGAGATAACATTGCATTAAGAAAGAGAGAAGCAAGGGAGATTTTTTTTATTTGAATGTTTGTGTTTTCATTATTTATTTTATTATGCATTCAATTATTTCTAATCTCTCTTGAATAGTGTAGGATTGTAGCAGGATAGAAATTTGTGGTTGGATCTTACATAATTTCCTATTGCATGTTATAAGAATCCAAATTTGATAGCCTATGATAGTAGTCATATGCCTAATATTTCAAGGAGTTATTTGTTCCTTTTATTGATGCACTATAATAAATTTGTAATCCTATTTTATGTTTTTTTAATTTCTCATCGTTCTTTTTTATTGTTGGGGTTTCCACGTAAAAGGTGTTATCTTATGTAATTGTATGGAATGATCTATTCTTTAAATTATGTATTGATGCAGATATATGATGCAAAGGTTTTTACATAATATGTAGTGAAAAGTTGAATGGTTTTATATTAAGATACTGAATTATACAAGTTTACTTAATATCAACTTTATTTTGCAAAAAATAATTTGGATCAATGTTTTATATGTTAATTAATTAAGTATGTGGCTCAATGCATTGCATATAACATCAAATCCAATTGTGCAACACTAGGATCTCTTACTCACCTATTTGTCTATGTACTTTTTTGTGCTTGATGTGTAAATTCTAGAGTGTCTATTCTTGTGTGGTAGATATCTAATTTCCCAACATATGTTTCTTTAGGGGACTTTTAGAAGGTTTGTTGTGTGGCAACACATGTCATGTGTTTTTTTTACTTAGAAGACATCTTATGCCATATCAAACATGAGATGAATAAAATATACTATTTGTTGAGACTCTCCTCATATATATAATGATTACTATATTATATTTTCCTTGTTATATATGATCATGTTATTATATGAGATAATATAAGACATCTTTCCTTACACCACCCTTTATGGCCAACTATTATTAGGTGGGAACTTTTAAAAAAAAAAATTCAGACACCCTAAAAATTTAAATGCATCTTTAATGTTATGCAAACAAACTTGAAAACTAATTGTGCCTTGGCATGTACATGAATTCTAATTTTACTCACAGTTTACATGTCTATAAAAACCTTCTTCAAAGTGTCACTACTCTGTTCAAGGAACTTTGTGTGCTTCTCAAGCAACCTCCCACTAAATTACTATCTCAAACTTGAAGGTGCTAAAATCCATTAATCTTTCCTATGACGAAGACTTAGGCACCAAAAATAGCAACTCCTAGTGTGGAATTTTTTTGGATAAATTCTCTCTTCATAAGTTACTTTTGCATTAGGGTGGTAAATATTTTACCACTTCCCTGCACATATAAACCATATTTTGAAACTTTTCTTTAACATGTTTGTAGATTTTGTCACTATCTATAGCATGTATACTATGTATTTAGTTTTATTTAAACTAATATATTATGGGTTTTCCAGTTTATCAAAAAATAATATCCTCAACGAGAAGGGCATTAGAGGCATTCATTATGAACTATATCTAATAAAATAATAATTATCCTATAATAAGCCTTATTGTGAATTGTATCTAATAAACAACTCTATTATCCATAAGTCATGTATGATACATATTAAAAATAATAATAATATTTATATATTTGGTATGTTGTTAAATTTACTCTAGTTATGATCATTTAATAAATAAAAGATCCAATAAATTGAAGAACTGTGAGAGATAATTTATATAAATGAATATGATAACTAAAATGAGACTCCATGTTTAAATAAGGATAGATTACTTCATATCGTTAGTAGAAATCCTTTTAATTTATGATCTTTATTTCATCTCTACCTAATCATATAAAAATTTACTCAATTAAAGAATCTAGTTTGAATAGCAAGCTGTCTATGAAAATGAAGAGTCATTGAGTGAAAAATATGTCAAATTGCTTCTAGTCTAATATGCCATAGGACTTTGAATAGCTCCTTATGGAAGCATTTATTTGAAGTATATTTTTTAGTTATTCCTCCCTTATAAATGGTCGGAAATCATGAGTAGGATTCCATCTCACTCTTACTGTACCTAGTGGATTCATAAGATTCTTCTTTGCACTTGAGTTTTTAAACACTCTCAACCCTAGACATGGGAAATTTTCTAGGAATGAAAATATACGCATTTCTTATTTGTAAAAAAATTTAAATTTTTTTTTAAAAATTGAATATTCTTTTTGAGAAAAAACACTATAATTTAGTTGCGAATAAAATATTGAAATTGAAGTTACGTCACATGCCACTCTTTACATGGTAATTTGTTTTTCTTTTTTTATTCATTTTTTTGTGTGTATTCATAACTTGAAACTCTAGCACGTATGGATATACTTTTTCACTAATTTTATAAAATATATATTTGAAATAAAATTTTAAATTTATATATATTAAAATATAAATCTTTTCATTTGGAATAACCATTTTCCTTAACTTTTTATCTAAACTAAAAATGAAATATATCATCTTGAAATAGATTCTTTTCTCTACTTGATCATTTTTTTTCAAAAAAATTAAATAAATTTTAGCATTTTTCCATGACAAGAAAATAAACCTTATGTTTTTGTGTTGATGACCTACTTTCAATAAATAAAATATATTAAATATTAAAAATTATTAAAGTATTAGAAGATATATTTATTGAAAAACTCATTTATAGATTTATAAAGGGATATTTTTATAAGAATATTGTTAATAAGCCCTGTGTTGTTTAAACATCAAATTTTCCAAATTGTTTTAGTTTTTTGGTAATTGGACCCTAAGTGAAATTAAATATGCACTTAATCAACACTTTATATTGGAAATGTCGAGACACATATCTAAGTTAGCTATAATGAATGTAGCTAGAACATATATTTGACTAAACTTGTTTTTTAGTTAGAAAATTGACTTGTGTTGATAGGATAGCCTAAAGTGTGACACGACTTTATACTTTAATCTATTAGAAAAATTTAATTACTCACCACATCATCTGAAATAATTAGTAACTAAAATAATAATATTGTAACATCCACAAAATGTAAACATTGTATCCAAAACTCCAAGAATCATAACCAAATTCAAAGAAATATAGAGTGTAACATCCACAAAATGTAAACATTGTATCCAAAACCCCAAGAATCATAACCAAATTTAAATAGATATAGATCAGTCTTCCATACAGACTTCAAATACTCTTTCATGAATATTTCATCTTCTAACACTATATCATTTTTAAAACATTAAATGCACACTTAGGTGCAACGCTAGAGAATACAAGAAAAATTGAGCATATATTTCTAATATTCTCTTCACACCGAGTTGACATAAATGACAAAACCAACACATATTTCCAACCACCTGAGAACATAGGACCATATGAACACATATTTCTAATATTCTCCTCACATTAGGTTGACATCAATGGCAACACCAACACATATTGCTAACAAAACTTTTCTCTGAAATGAAGACCTATTAGAAGAAATATAAGTAGAATAACCTAATACATTATAACTATTAGAAGATTGAAATAGGTTAGGTGTAGAATTTGGTAAATATCATATGGTCTCAAAAAAGCTAATATTCCTTGGTATGCAAGATTGGAAAAGTACTTACTCTAGAAAGGCTTCAAGAAAGATACCATAGATAGTAATATTTATTTTAAAATTAGGGAGGATATAATTTTGATACTTTTTGTGTATGTTGATTATATAATATTTGGTGGAGATGATGAGATGTGTAATAAATTTGGTAAGTAAATGCAACAAGATTTTTAAATGTCTATGCTAGATGAGCTATAATTCTTTTGTAGACTTAAAATTTCTTAGTTAGATGATGGTATCTTTACCTCTCAAGAATTTTTTGAAGGAAAGGTTGAGGAAATTTGGTTTGGAGGATTGAAAACTTTGAAGCACTTCTATGGTGATAGGTTGTCATTTGAACAATGATGATGAGTTAACTCTATCTAATCATATATTGTATAGGTCCATAGTTAGAGGTTGAGTATATTTAAACACCTCTAGGTCCATAGTATATGTTGTCTATATGGCTACAAGGTCTCAAGCTAGTACAAGAGGAAATACATGCAAAAGGACTTAAAAGAAGATTCAAATATATGAAGGTTACTTTGAACTTTGGTCTATGTTAGATATACTGGAAATTGACTTCTATTTGAATCTATACATCAATGATAATTGGATAAGTTATGTGGATGAAAATAGAAGTACCAATGGTGGAGCCTTGCTTTTGGGAGGCATACTAATTTCATGGTTCATTAAGAAGAAAGATTTAGTGGCCCTATCAATAGAAGGAGCATAATACATAGTAGGAGTATCTTGCTACACTCATATATTGTGGATGAAGTGGACCTTGAAGGATAATAGGGTAATATGACCTGAACCCATTCCTATTATATATGACAATGTAAGTGCCATAAAAATTTCAATGAATCTAGCTATTCATTCTAAACCAAGCACATATTTATTAGGCATCATTTTATAAATGATAAATGTTGTAGATCAAGAGGAAAAATTAGAATATGTGCCCATAAATTGTATACATGGTTTATAAAATCTCTCTCAAAGTAAATATTTGAGTATCCTAGACTAAAGATATGGCTTTCTGCCATTCTTTTCTATATGTATCTAGATGGTGCATCTATCCTGCATGAAAAATTCAAGATATATTCTTTCTCCTAGAGACTCGTGAAGGATACATCCCAAGTGGAGTAGGAAGTAAGAATGTTTATACTAATAGGGATATTATTCTTATCCTTTTTAAGACCTATTTCCATTTTGTAGATGATGTCAAAGAGGGAGACAAATTAGAGAAAATAGGAAGTGTTTCAATCAATGATAAAAGTGGAGATTATTGGAGATGTAGAGTATTGTGTTGTCATTGATGTCCACCCATGATACACTTATATAGAAAATGGTAAAATTGTTGTCGATATAGAGTAGTATGTTGACCTTGATGTCACCTCATCATATGGAAGATTGTTTTAGTTGTGTGACAATGTGTTGTCATTGATATCAACCAATATTTGTAAGCTTGAATGTCAAATATTGTGATCTAATGTTCATGGTTGGATGTAAAATAAATTGATCAAATGTTCGTGGTTGGATATCATATGTTGTAATAAAATTTTCGTGGTTGGATATAAAATGCATTGAACAAATGTTCATGGTTGGATATCAAATGTTCTAATAAAATTTTCATGTTTGAATGTCAATGCTATATTTTGAAGCTTATGGTTAGATTTCAAATATGATACATGATTAATAGATTGTTGCAATGAAACAAATCAAGTATGCATTGCCAGTTTTGGCATCTCTTAATTTTCCTTAGTAAATTTTACCAAATTTATCTATGTTTTAAGTAATGGTTTCTTGGTGTAAAAGATAGGAAAAGGAGAATATAAAGTCTCTATGTTTCTCATTTCATATCACACACACTAAGGAGTTGTTAGGGTTTGTTGAGTAAAGACAATATTATTTCCAATCTGAATGGGTATGATGAATGGTCCAATTTTTTTTTGCATTTTAATATATGTTCTTTCCATTTGAGGGACTTGATCATATTGTTTGTATATTACTTCTCCTCAAGTTTTAAATGTTCAAGTGCATCACAAGAATAAATCTAATTATTATATCTCAAGATTGTTGGACCAGCTAGCTTAAATGACTATGGTAGTGTGAAATATTAGTGAAATAATGTAGTTGAATGTTATATAATATTCTTATTTACTTTGAAAAATGATTCATAGAACTTTTTGGATGTTGTTTGTTGACTTGAACATCTGGATTAAAGACTAAGTGTGTTTTGAGATGAATAGGATATTTGCAAAAATTATTTAATGGTTGTCCCCATGTGGAGATGTATGAAAGAATGTTTTTAATCTTACCTATCTCTTGCCTTGCTGCATATTTGTTTGGAGAAAACCCATTTGGCCATTGCACAACTCATGTCTATATGTTTCATCTAGGCCAAATCAAAGAAGGTTGTTGGTTTTTGTAGAGGATATAAATTAAAGATCAAATCTGTTGCAAGGATGTGAGGTTGTGTGATTTTGTTGGTGTCGAGAAGGATGCTAATAAGTTCTTAATGTATATTGGAAATAGTGATCTAGATGTATCTTTTAGAATAATTGAGGGGGGGGGGGGGGGGGGGGGGGGGGGGGTGAATTAGTGACCTCAAAAATTAATCCAAAACTTTATACCACATATATAAACCTCTAGTTATCTTTAGTCCTACAAGATTTATGGCCTTAAATAATCTTATCAAATAACCACTGCTCGGAGTTCATTGTTTATCCTTATACTTAAGCTTTACCAAATAGAGGTCTCAAGCTTTACTAAAAAATACTAAATAACTTGGTGTTTACCAATCAATCCTACTTTAGTAATGTGTAAAGAAAACCATTAAAGAAATAAACCATATACTCATTTGACACGTGATTTTTTAACGTGGAAACCCTGTTAAGGGAAAAACCACTTGGGACTAGTAACCCAAAATTTTCACTCTTCTGAAGTGAGATCAGTGAAGAGCCAACCCTGTTAAGGGTTACAAACACACTATTAAGTGTGACCCTATTAGAGGATTTAAATGTAATAGTTTATCAATTGATATCTAGCATTCACTATTCTATCTTTGTGAAAATATTTTTGATACTCTTTGGGATGTATCTCAATATATAAAGGATATTTAAATCCTTCTCAGTTAAGAGACTTTCTGATCCAATGGTTAAACTAAAACATTATATGATATGTTCATAAATACAACTAAACTTTACAGATGTTCAAATCTATTGTAAGCTCATAATACCTTTCTGATCAATTTTTCTCTTCTATTCCTTTGCTCCACTTCTTTCTTCTCGGTGATGCTGTGTCTTTGTTTCTTGGTGTCCATATAAATATTAGCTCTGTTTTTTAGCTTGTTTGATCCAAACTATATGAAGACTTCTTATCTTTACCAGTATTCTCTTCAGCATCCTCTTATTCTTCTCCCATTCATAATGAATTATCTTGTCTCTATTATAGACATGAATTCACCATTTCTAAGTCATTGTATTTATTGTTCTTGACGTGATCCATAAATCTCGCCATTCTTTCTTTAAAGCATGCTTTAGTTTTATCTTGTAGATTTCTTCTTGACAATTGGAATAAAACTATCTTTAAACTCTAGCTTATCTCTATCTTTTAACTGGTCAATGAAAACAATATAATCAATCAATTAAATCCATATTTATCTCCTTCTAGCTATGCCTTTTTTCATTTCTAAAATTCAATTTTGATCAGTGTTTAACTCCTTGTTTTCTCTGTCTTGACTTTAGTTATCGTCGGGCATCTTTGTCCGTCGGGGTTGTGTGTTCGTCGGGCAAAACTGTGACTTTCATTTCTTCTCAGGTACGAATTTGGTTCTGCTTAGTAATTATTACTTTGGTATCTTTCTCCATTTACACTATGACTCTTCTCAGGGTTCTCTATTCGTCAGTGTGCATTGTGCGTTGATGTATGTTCTCACTTGGTGTATACTAAACTTTTATGCATTACTGATAACATAAAATTTATTTCTTTGGTTGTTTGAATTCTTTGACAATATTAATATGACCAATCAGAGTATATCAAGTTGACATCAATGACAATACAATACATTAACTGATTTAATGTCTTGCATTAACTTTCTGCATCTCGGTGATCATCAACTTAAGAACTTCAAGCATTTAAAAAGTTATAGTTCATAAATCTCTCTGTTTGGCATTGATGGAAACACACTACATAATATTAATACATTATGAAATATATCAATTTTAGTTCATCAAAATTTACCAAACGTATTATTCTATAACCAATACAAATGTCTTACTCTCGATAATCTCTTCTAGCATAGATTTGATTCTTGTAGAGTACTTTCTTCATTATTCTTTCCCTTCACTAGATAGATGTAGAAACTTCTGATTTTGTCTCTCCATTTGTTGTAGAATCTTCTCTCCCTTAGATGAATGTTTCTTTGAATCTTTCTCTAATGTTTTCTCTCCATTTGACTCTTCCTCTCCCTAATGGATATCTCTTTTTCCTTAAGTCATCTCTCCCTTTAGTCACCTCTCCCTTTGACAACAATTCCAAAAATATTTTCTCCTTTTCTAAATATATTCCTTGAATTTCCCTTCCATCAGCAATATATCTCTGTATTAGCCAACAATATCTCTAGTTTTTAGTGAAGATAAGTACCTTTCTGTGTACTGATAAATCTTTTCAGTCCATCTCTTTTCTTGCATCAAAATGAATGATCTTTTGATTATGTGTAGGATGTTGCAACCTTCTAGTCATCTTAGTGACCAATAGACAGGGGTCAGACCCCTAGTCTATGTCTCAGGTACTCAAATGTATCTTTAGGTAATGGATTTGTGAATATATCTACTAATTGTTCCGTGGATTGAACATATTCCAGTATCACTTCTTTCTCTTGCACTTGTTCTCTTAAGTAATAATACTTGATAGCAATATGCATTGTCTTAGCATGCATGACTAGATTCTTTGAGATGTTTATTGCACTTATATTATCAGAATAAATAATCAATGGTTCAATAATTTTTATATTCATACTTTCCATTAATTGTTTTATCTATGCAATATTAGAGAAATTTATAGCAGCAACCACATATTCTACTTTTGTAGTAGATTGTGAGATGCATCCTTGCTTCTTGTTGATCCACATGACAAGTTTGTCACCCATTAAGAATCCTCCTCCAGCTGTGCTCTTTCTGTCATCTAAGTTTCCAGCCCAATCAGCATCGGTATATACTCTAAGCTAAAATTTTCCTTCTCTTTTATACCATAATCCATAGTCCTTGGTATTCTTTAGATATCTCAGAATTATTTTGACAATAGTCATGTGTGATTCTTTGGGATTAGTAGAGAATCTTGCAACTATTCCAACTACATGTGCTATATTTGGTCTAGTATGAACAACATACATTATTTTTCCAATCATCGATCTATATAGGGTCTGATTTACCTCGTTTGACTTACCTTCCTTTGTCATCTTGCATCCAGTTGCCATACATGTTTCAACTGGCTTGGAGTATTCCATCTTGAATATCTTGAAAACTTCCTTTATGTATTTGGATTGTGTGATGTATATGCCCGCATCCTGTTGAAGAATCTGTAAACGAAGAAAAAAATTGATCTCCCCAAATATTGACATTTCAAACTCTTTGCTCATCTCATTAGCAAATTATTTACATAACATATCATTACCACCAAATATGATTTCATCAACAAATATTTCAGCAATCAGAATATTATCATCAGTATCTTCTTTTAAATATAGATTATTGTTTTCACTTGTTCTTACAAATCCAATACTTATGAGATAGGAGTGAAGTCTTTCATACCATGCTCTTAGTGATTGTTTCAATCCATAAAATCCTTTGTGTAGTCTACAAACAATGTATCTCTTGTTAGGATCAACAAACCCTTCTCATTATTCAATGTATACCTCTTCTTCTAGTATTCCATTCAGGAATCCTAATTTGACATCCATTTGGTATACCTTGAATCCTTTGAATGCAACATAAGAAAGTATAATTCTGACTCCTTATAGTTTGGCAATAGGTGCAAAGGTTTTTCCATAGTCAATACCTTCTTCTTGTGCATATCCCTTTCATACTAATATTGCTTTGCTCCTAGTGACTTCTCCATTCTCATCTAGCTTATTTCTGGATATCCATTTGGTACCGATGACATTTTTTTCATCTGGTCTTGGTACTAGCATCCATGTTTTGTTATTCTCTATGGGCCCGTTTGGACGCAGGCATATTGGCCGTTATTCCCGAATTGTGAATTTAGAATTTGAAATCCATTGTTTGTGGTCGACATGCACAGATGGAATTGGAATTTTAGTATGCCAATTTTGCCAAAAAAGGGGCATACCATCTTCCACTTGAAAAGTTGGAATTGGAATATCAGGCTCGCATGACAGTTTTTGAATGCCAATTTTGAAAGGTCGTCGGGTCCGCGTGGGTGTTGGTATAATTTTTGACATCCACTTTTTATACCAATGTTTTCACATCCAACGGCATTATTTCCTTCATCCCCATGAGTGCCTATTCACCAGTGGTCATTCCGAGATGAGCATGGTATAAACTTCAGTCTCACAAAGGGAAATTCTCCAAGACGAAAATACCCAATAGTGGTGGGTTTTGTAGCACAAAGAGCAATGTCATATTGGGTTTATAACAGGGTAGAATTTGATTTTTATGGCGACTGGAGAAATTCCCAGGTAATCTACAATGATTTTGATTGCAAGTGGCTGGAGGAGAGACTGGGCATCTTTGTACCAGAAAATGAAATGGATATGCAGGTAAGAGAAAATCACCTTGAACA
>MU225685.1:7842476-7863485 GCA_018584345.1 Thuja plicata | reverse complement strand
TACAGTGCTTGATTTGTATTGAGGATATGAAAATAGGAGAAACGGGGAAAGAATTGCCTTGTGAGCATGTTTTTCATGATGGGTGTATTGAAGAATGGCTTTTAGATTACAACCATGTTTGTCCAATTTGCAAATTTGAGCTCCCAGTTGCCGAAATTGATGACTGCTAAACTAATTGGGCATAATTGGGTATATCAAACTCTCGAATATTATAAACACAAGGTGAGTCCATCTGGGGAAATGATTTTAATTATTTATATTTGCAAATAGACCCAAGAAGACGCTTGTTTGAACAAAATGTGAAAAACATCATAACATTTGAAAAAATCACAAATTGTTATAAAGAAATTAAAAACAAATTTTCATTCAGTGCATATTCCAATTCCAAAATGCGGCACCCAAACGCGGAAAATACATCTTCTCGGTCATCTTCCGAGTGCGTCCAAACGGGTCGAACACATATTCCAGATATCATTTTGAGGATATGATATTCCAAAATTGCAGCATATTCCAGAATTGACTATATCCGGCATTCCATATGCCTGCGTCCAAATGGGCCCTATATGTTCTATCTCTTCATTCATAGCACTAACCCATTCTTCATTTTCAAGTGTAGTATTAACAGATTTAGGCTCAAAATCACAAATTAAACATCTAGTGTTTAGTGACTTAGTTCTTGTTCTCATTCTAGCCTTTTTGTCTCCTATAATCTAGTTCTGTTGATGGTTTCTTCTGACATAATTGGAAAGTATCAGTTCACCTCTTTTTTCATCATTCTCATCATCATCTTGACCTTCATTTTGATCTCCATTTCTCAGTACATCATCTTGAGCAATTTCCTATTTTTTGGTGTTTGCAGCCTAATGCTCAGGTGCATTGTTCTGTCGCTCAGGAGTGATATACTGTTGCTCAGGCAAAGTGACAGGTTGTTCATTATAGACAAACCTCTTCTATTCTTCTAGTTCTTTTTTGCTTTCATCATCATTTTTCTCTTAAAATTCATCTACTTTGACATTTTCACTTTCAATAATTTTGTTAGAAGTTTTAATAAGACATTTATAAGCCTTTCTTTTGGTAGAATACCCTAAAAAATTTCCTTCTTCACCTTTGGATTCAACCTTTCTATTTCCATCATCTTTCAAAATATAACATTGACTACCAAAATTTTTTAAGTAACTTACATTGGGTGTGTATCCATACCATAGCTCATAGGCTGTCTTATTAATGTGTTTCTTCAATTGAACTCGGTTCAATGTGTAGACAACGATACTGACAGCTTCCTTCTAGAATGTTTGAGTGATGCATTTCTCAATCATCAGTGTTCTATCAAAATCAACAATGGATTTGTTCCTTCTTTTAGCAATCTCATTCTGTTGTGGTGTTCTTAGTGCAGAAACCTGTCTTTGAATTCCATGCTCATTACAAAAGTTAGTGAATTCATCATAAATAAATTCTCCTCCTCTATCTGATCTTAAGCATTTCATTTCCTTACCACTTTGTTTTTCCACAATAGCTTAATACCATTTAAATATCTTGAATGCCTATGATTTCTCTTTTAAGAACATAAATGTCATCATTCTAGAATAATCATCTACAAAGAGAATGAAGTATCTATCTCCATAGTAGATCTTTGTTCTCTTGAAGCTAGAATTTTTCATTTTACCTTTTTGACAATTCTTACACATGACATGGTTGGGCTTTGACATACTCGGTAAGCCTCTTACTTTTCTTTTATTGCTTATCCTAATCAGGTTGTCAAAATTCACATGACATAACCTTTTATGCCACAACCATATGTCTTCATTTTTAGTCATTAAACAAGTGGTGTTAATATCATCAAGATAGAATAGGTTACCTTTTTTCTGTTCACCAGTTTTGATCAACCTTCCTGATTCATTGAAGATCTTTACCTTTTTATTCTCAAATGCAACTCAGTGACCTGTGTTATTCAGCTATGAAAAACTCAATAGGTTATAGTTAAGTCCTTTTACCCAGTATGCATTTTTACATCTGATCAGATTATTCAATATTATGGTTCCTTTACCTTCAACCAGACAAGGTGAGTCATTACCCATTCTTATTGATCCACCATTATAATACTCAAAAGTTTCAAACTGTTCTTTATCTCCAGTCACGTGGTGAGTAAAACCACTATCAATAATCTAGACATCATTCTTACTAACCTTAGATATGAGTGCAATTTCTACATACCTTTCCTCTTTGTATGAATCATCCTTCATAGAAACAAATACCACCTCAATATTTTCATCAGATTCGGTGTCAGTATTCTGCTTTGTTCTGAGCTAGGTAATAGGATTTCTTTCCTTTGTCCTTGTAGTTTCGGTTGTCTCTTCTATGAGATTATTGGTTGCTTCGGTAATCTCTTTCATCACCTCTGTCGAACTTCTTTTCATATAATTAGTCATTATTTCTATCTTCTTTTCTTTTGTTAGTACATCTAGTAGCAAAGTGTCCAATCTCTTTACAATTAAAACATACAAGTGGTAATTTACATTTGTATCTACCTTTGCCTCTCTGCAATCTTCTAGCCATTAGTGCTTCAATCTCATCAAGTTCTTGATCATCGCTATCACTTTCACTATCATTTCTCATAGTGTGCTTATGACGTGATTACTTATCTTTAGAGAATATTTGAATGCATAATCAATAGATGGTAAGACACTATTGAAAAGTTATTCATCTGAAATGAATTAAGTCTACCAATCAGACTATCTAGAGTAACATTGTTATTTTCTACTACTCTCATTTCTTGTATAGAAGATACTCTAATAATATTAACATGCAGTGGGCTCTTAGGATTTTACTTACCACTGTTTCTTCTTCAATTACACATCCTACTCCTCAGATAGCATTGACCACCTCTTTTATTCTACATTTGTATTGAGTGATTTTTCTCCTGCTTTCATTCTTAGGTCATCAAATCTTCCTCTTAGGATTCTTTCCTTAGCTCTTAGCACATTTGCATCTCCTCTATGTACTAGCTTCAATTTGTCCCAAAAAAAAATTGCAGTAGTGCATTTTTTGAAATATTCAAATTAAAAATTGGAGAGTGAGGAAGCAAGTTCTATCATTGTAGAATTGTGTTCATGCTTTTCTCTCAATTGATAAAGTGTGTGAGGTCCTGTAGGAAACACATATTCAGTATCCAAGTATTGAGTAACATCATTTCCAATACCTGATTGGTGGAGTCTTATCCTTCTTTTCCATGATGTAAAGTTGTCTTTTTTCAACTTAGGAACATCCCTTTTGGTCATCTTGTGATCTTTATCTTAGGTCGTTTAAACCTTCCTTTCAAGCACACAAGCTCTGATACCAATTGTTAGAAAAAATGAGAGTGGGGGGGGGGGGGGGGGANGGGGGGGGGGGTGTGAATCAGTAGCCTCAAAAATTAATCCAAAAATTTATACCACATATGTAAACCTCTAGTTATCTTCAGTCCTACAAGATGTATGGCCTTAAATAACCTTATCAAATAAATATTGCTCGGAGTTCACTATTTATCCTTATACTTGAGCTTACCAAATAACATTCTTAGCGTTTACTAAAATAAAATAAATAACTTAGTGTTTACCGATCAATTCTATTTTAGTAATATGTAAAGAAAAACATTAAATAAATGAACCATATACACATTTGACACATGGATTTTTAATGTGGAAACCCTATTAAGGGAAAAACCACTTGGGACCGGTAACCCAAAATTTTCACTCTTTTGAAGTGAGCTCAGTGAAGAGCCAACCCTATTAAAGGTTACAAACACACAGTTAAGTGCGACCTTATTAGAGGATTTAAATTTAATAGTCTATCACTTGATATCTGGCATTCACTATGCTATCTTCATGAAAAAAAATTGATACTCTTTGGGATGTATCTCAATATATAAAGGATAGTTAAATCCTGCTCGGTTATGAGAATTTATGATCCAATGGTTAAACTGAAACAATATATGATATGTTTATAAATACAACTAAACTTTGTAGATGTTCAGATCTATTATAAGCTCATAATACCTTTCTAATCAATGTTTCTCTTTTGTTCCTTTGCTCAGCTTCTTTCTTCTCGGTGATGTTGTGTCTCTATTGCTTGGTGTCCATAGAAATATTAGCTTTGTTCTTCAGCTTGTTTGATCAGGACTGTATGAAAACTTCTTATCTTCATCAATATTCTCTTCAACGTCCTCTTATTATTTATTCTTCACCCATTCATAATGAATTAGCTTGTCTCTCTTGTAGACACGATTTCACCATTTCTAAGCCCTTGTCTTTCTTGTTCTTGACGTGATCCAGAAATCTTGCCATTCTTTCTTTAAAGCATTCTTTAGTTTTATCCTGTAGATTTCTTCTATCACAACTAGAATAAAGCTATCTTTCAACTCTAGCTTATCTCTAGATTTTAACTGGTCAATGAAAACAATGTAAACAATCAGTTAACTCCATGTTTAGCTCCTTCCAACTAAGTCTTTTTCATTTTTGATTTCAGTTCTGATTGGTATTTAAATCCTTATTTTATCAGTCTTGACTTCTGTTGTCCTTGGGAATCTCTGTCCATCAAGGTTGTATGTCCGTCAGGCAACACTATGACTTTCATTTTTCTTAAGTATCACTTTAGTTCTGCTTGGTAATTCTTGCTCGGGTATATTTCTCAATTTATTCTATGACTCTTCTTGAGGTTCTCTATTCTTCGGTGTGCACTGTACATCGGTGTATATTGTCACTTGGTGTATACTAAACTTTTATGCATTACTAATAACATAACCTTTATTTATTTGGTTCTTTGAAGTCTTTGACAATATGAATATGACCAATCAAAGTATTTCAAGTTGAAATCAATGAAAATACAATACATTAACTAATTTAATGTCTTGCATTAACATTTTGCATCTCAATAATCATCAACTTAACAACTTCAAGCATTTAATCAGTTATAGTTTATCTGTATCAACATTTGAATAAGTCTAGAAATATGCCCCATCAAGTGAGAACAGGGTTGTTGACCATGTGTTTGTGTTGTTAAAGAAGTTGAATAGATTTTCATGACTTTTTAGGTTGTAACCTACTTATGATTTTTTTTCATCTTGAAAGTGTAGTGAGCTTCAATTAATTTTAGTCATAAAATTGATATTTTAGAAAGTTGTTTCCTTCTTGGGCTGATGTGTTAAGGCAAAGATATACTCCTATTTTATATTGTGATATTTTTCATCATGGTTTTTCCCTTTTTGGGTTTTCCATGTAAATCTAGTATTCTCTTATGTAATTGTGTGGTATGAATTATTATTTTAAGTATGCATTGATCCAGATGTATGATATAAAGGTTTAAACATAAGATGTGGTGAAAGGTTTTATTAAAATATTAATTCATGGCCCATCTTGCAATATGCTATTGTGTTTGAAAAATACTTTGCGAAATATATTATATATTTATATAAAAAGGTAATTTTGGGGTCAATGATTTGATCTACATGTGGATTTGAATTACATTGTTTTATCTTAAAACTTAGTTATCTTTGTGTGAGTTTTAGTATATAGAAGTAAGGAATATTAGTGGTTAGGGTTGGCTGGGTGAGTTGAGTATTTATATATGGAGTCCTCTCTAAAGAAGTGCATGTATGAAGCATAAAATGATAAGTTTGAACTAATTCTTGGATACATGGAGGATTGATTAGAGAGGAATGATGTCTTAGAACAATTCATTGAAACATTGAAAGCATATATTGTAATTGTTACCCAAAATTATAGCATATAAAAAACTAAACACAAATAGGAAAAGATTGCATTTTAAGGGTCCAATTAACACTATCTATCGGGTATTGCTGATTAACATTTCATTATTGTATTCATTATTAGATTTCATTATTGTATTCTAAGTATTGATCACATTTCAAAATTTCAAATTTATAATGGATCATTACATTGTTCATTCAAAGTGAATGTAGTATACAAGTGTCCTTTCATATTTCATATTTCATGTCAATTAAAGAGTACATTTGTAGAATAGAAGGCATGATAGAAGTATGGAGTAGGGGTCCCATGCATTACCTTATTGTATGTTTGTTGTCAGCTGGTTGTCTGTCAGGTCTTAGGTCTCCAAGTTTAGGTCTTCATCTTCACTAAGTCTTTAGGGTTTTTCACATGCATCATGAGAGAGAAAATGGTGTTAGATACAGCTAGATCGAAGAAATGCATGAAACACAAACAACATACAACTACAATAAATTCTTGCAATGTTGCATATCTATCTGGTAAATTCAATGTAATAAGGAAATGTGCATCCACACTAAGTGAAAGATAGTATTAAAGGGACTTGTTTTTAAACATGAAACCTTTTACTATTAATGGTCATTCTGGACAAAATTGAATATCATTCCTAACAAAGGGAGATGGTATGGATCTACTCTATAGAAACTTGTGCATATGGACGACCAAAAAATTGGAAAAGTAGATCAACATCTTCAATAATACCAAATATGCTACAGTTATCAAAAACCATAGGGTTTTGAATGGCGACTTTGCTGGACAGTCTTCCCCTAGGATTCTTCCTAGGGATTCTCCATGGGAGCTGTCCATCCCAGTCTATGATTACCCTTCGATTCCAGTGTCAAGGCAAAATGTAAAAATGGCTAAAAAATTCAGGAAAAATGCTCAATCCCCTACTTGCCTTTCCCACAAATCAGGTTTCAACATTCCCATCAAGAACAACTTTAGTCATCTACATAGTCCAAAGGCTACTCCATTCTCACCACCCCATGGCTCTGTCCTTCAGCCTATTTTGGATTTTGATAACGCATTATACAAAGAAGTTAGGAAGTGATCTGGGGTCCCAAGTAGGGTTAAAAGTCTTTCAGAGCTGATTTCTCCATTGGGTTCTAATAAAACCTATACTCCTCCACACCGGCGACCACATCCGAGAAAACCTTTGTCCTTCGCTGGGGAAAAAAAGATGAAAGTAGAACTCAGAAAGAAAGTTAGGCCTGGGAATAGTTACGACATTTACACACCGCCACATAAAAGACAGCATGGCTCTCTCTCACAATCAAATAACTTAGATCTGGCCAAATTACGAACGAAGCTGAATGGTTCCTCGAAACCTAGATTGCATCACATAGAAGATAATCCACCTCAATATCTTCCCATACAAAACATGTGTACACAAGTAGTAATTAACCCTATATTCACCGATGGAATGCCTAAACATTGTGCAAAACATGGAGTCTTTGCCAGATGGCTTGGTTATGGCTAATCTTCTTCCTGTATTGCTAAATGGTTTTCAGACAACTTCATGAATTAGGGAAGTATAACACTTCTAAAAAATGATTTCCTGTTTATTGAATGCAAGGATCTAGAGTTAAAAAATAAATTTTTAGAGGGTAGATGTCTAGACTTTTGTAATTATGGTTTCTTATTCCTGAACTGGTGCCCTAATTTTGATCCCATGGAAGTTAGTAATTTAAAAATAATCTGATGGGTCTCCCTTCGAAATCTCCCAGTGGAATTTCTCCATAGCCAAATCATTAAGGATATAGCTAGCAAACTAGGAAATTTCATGGATTTAGATCATTCATTCCTAGATAATTCAAGTGTCAAAGTTGCAATTAGAATAGATAACTCTATTTCAAACCTGGACTCTCTTGAATTAAAATCTGACCAAGGTAGTTATTTTATCAACCCCCAATTTTTCTCTCCCCCAAGATTATCTAAAAATCTGACTAGATTTCCACTAGTTGACCCTCTGGTTGCTGTCAAATTCAATTTGGAGACTGGTGGTTTTTTTCTTGAAAATCAGATTTCTATAAAATGCCTTCTCCCTGAGATGACCCTAAATGTTAACCTAGATAACAAAGACATTAGCATAAAGGAATAAAAAGAATCTTTGAAGAAAGATACAATTGAAGCTGTTAATGTTAGTAGTTTAGCAGACTTAGAGTTACATAACATTGAAGATGGATGGCCCTTATTGAAAAACAAACCTACTATCTCCAACAAGCCTATCAATGATGATGCTTTGACGATACCACCTAGAAGCCCTAAATTTTCTATGGTCTCACCGGGAACATTGGGGTACCTTTCTCTTAGTCACCCACATGATCACATCGATAATATCATATTAGTCCCAAATATGGTTACCACCCCTCAAGACAAACTGCATGGGTCTATAACTAAAACTAATGTTTTGATTCCTAATACTATGACTAGCTAGCAACATTATTTGACCAGTCAGAACCATCTCCCTCTTGAATCAAAAAATGAGGCTTCTCCTCCCCTGAATACGGTCCCTCTTACATCAAAACAAATTTTAGGTGGAAATCAGATTGTTGGGTTTCCTCACGAGAGCTCTCTATTAGCTGTAAGTTATATAGATAAGGATAGAATCAATGCAAATACAATGGATCAAGTTAGGCCAATTAAAACATTTACAGAGGTAACTAAGAAAGATTTGGCTGAGTCTATTCCAGTCCAGGCAGCAACCCCAATAAGTTCATCAAACCCCAACAAGAAAAAACATCTCAAATTTTGGCAAACCCTTCTAATGGCAAAAATGTATTTGAAGATACTGAGATAGTATCACCACAAGCAACTGAGGAAGTCAATTCCATTTTAAAGAGTGGCATATTCCCTCCAACCTCACCTCCCCCTACAATATCATGTCCGGATGATGGGATTGATGTAGTTACCTATGATAATTCAGAATCAATGGAATTACTTTCTTCTCATTCCGATTCCTTGCAGATCATTAGATCAGGAGAAATAAATTGTTTTCCCTATCCTCCTATTGCTTTAACCCTACCACCAATGGATGATTCCTTGGTTGACCCAACCTTAGACATAATAGATGATGCAAAAAAAATTATGGAAGAAGTAAGGATTATCTCAGATTATATAGGGTAAAGTCTAGTAGATGAACTGATGAATAGATTTCTGGATGAAATTTGTGATGAGGAAGAAGTTGATCAGCAAAGACATCTCTTGATTAAGGAATACCTGGAGTAGGACTCCCCTCTTACAAAAGTAGAGTTAAAATTATTCTTAGAAGAAGAAGATAAACTTAATGAGGACATTATTCCAAACCTAGGCCTAGATTCTTCTTTACCTAGCAAGGATTCTCTGGATTGTGCAAAAATCCTCCATAACTGAGGGAGGAAATATTTTAAAGAATTGCGAACCCAAGCTGGGGCTGTGAGTGGCCAGGTGAAATTAACTGATATTTTTAATGCAGGGAAGGGGAAGTTCCTTCCTAAGTCATTATGAATTTCCTAACATGGAATGTTAGGGGTTTGAACGCCCCTAACAAACAACACATTCTTTTGCACTGTATTTCAAATTTTCATCCAGATATTCTCTTATTACAAGAAACCAAACTAGACCAATCTAGATATAATTTACTTAACAAAAACCTAGGGGTTAGAGAAATTTGGGGAGTTCCAGCCTCTGGAGCCTCCAGAGGAGTAGGATTTATCTGGGACCCCAGATTTGTTTCTCTTTCAGGTTTAGAGGAACATGCCAATTGGTGTTGTGGTAAGGTATCCATTCTCAGATCCAACACTAAACTATATGTCATTAATATCTATGGTCCCATTTTAAGCAAAGATAAGGAAAAAGTGTGGAAGGAAATTGAAATAAAATTTAGGGAATTTGGTCAAGATATAGTAATAATAGGAGGAGATTTTAATACCATCAGAAAGATTTCAGAAAGCTACCATGAACTTTAATGACTGGATTAACAAGAATCAGCTATGTGAAATAGCTACAACTGATATTTTTACACATGGAATAATAGAAGGAAAGGTTTTAGTTTTATAGCTGAAAAATTAGATTATTTTTTTGTTAGAGGACACCTGTCTCTACTTCCATTTACATTATTAGTGAAGGTTCTTCCATTCTCAGGTTCTGATCACTTTTCGGTAGAATTAAAAATGATAACAGATAAAAGTCCAAAAAATTGTCCTTTTAAATTTGAACAGATGTGGTTAAAAAATGAAGGTTTTTTAGAAATGATTAAGGACTGGTGGGAGGAGACTATTATTATAGGATCCAAGCTATATCAGATAGTTAGTAAATTGAAAATATCAAACTTAGATTAAAATCATGGAATAAAGATAGCTTTGGCAATATTTTTCAGACAAAATTTTCCCTTGAAATAGATATGCAAGCCTTAAATGATATGGTCATGTTAAAAGGGATGGATGTGGCCTTTTACGAAGAAGAGAAACTTCTTATGAAGAAATATGAGGATGCATTAGCTAAAGAAGAGATCTATTGGCGGTAGAAATCTAGGTAAACCTGGTTAGCAGAGGGAGATAAGAATACAAAAAAATTTCACAATAGTACCAAGCAACGAAGAAGTATTAATAGGATAACATTTATCAAAGGAAAAAATAATAATTGTATCGAGGATCCAAATGAAATAGCCAACGTAGCTGTAGAGTATTTCAAGGAGATTTACATTAAGGATGCTCTACCAAATTTAGATTCTAGTATTCTGAATAATATCCCAAAGATTATTTCTAAGGAACAAAACCAGCAGTTGATGGCTAGAATCTCAAAGAAGAAGTGGAAGCCACTCTGAATAAAATGAACCCAGATAAATCTCCTAGACCCGATGGCTTCCCAACATGTTTTTTTCAAAAGTGTTGGCACTTTATGGGAGATGAGATTACAGATGCACTAGATGGTATTAGGAATTCAAGGAACCTACTTAAAAAGGTTAATAATAATTTCATAACACTTATCCCTAAATAAGAAAAATCAAAAACTTTCAATGAATTTTGTCCTATTGCTCTCTGCAATACCTTATATAAACTCTTCTCTAAAACTATGGCAAGCAGACTGCAAAAACTTCTCCCATATATCATAAGCAAGGAATAGTCTGGTTTTGTTCTAGGATGCTCAATTTATGATGGTATTATTATTTCCCAAGAGGCAATACACTCTGTCAAAAACAACAAGAAACCTAGTAAGCTTATTAAATTAGACATTAAAAAAGCATATGAAAAAGTCAATTGGGTTTTTTTAACAAACTGTCTGCTAGCCTTTGGTTTTGATAAAAGATGGGTAAACCTAATTAGAACTTGCATTTCTTCCCCTAAATTCTCCATTCTAGTCAATTGTTCTCCTTAGGGTTTCTTTGGTATTTCTAGAGGTATTCATCAAGGAGATCCGCTATCCCCTTTCCTCTTTATAATTATGGCAGAAGCCTTAGGGCAAAATATCAGTAAAGCTAGGGAAGATAAACATATTCAGGGTATCCAAATTACTTGTGGGACTGATCCTATCACCCACCAATAGTTTGTGGATGATACAATATTGTATGGGGAAAGCGTTGTTGTAGAGGCGAGGGGATTTAAAGCCATTCTTGATAAGTATTCTTCTACTTCTGGGCAGGAAATAAATATGAAAAAATCAGAAATCTTCTTTTTTAATATAGTAGCCTCTCATGAAAATGATATTTGTCAATTTTTAAATTTTAAAAAAGGTTCCCTTCCTTGCAAATATTTAGGATTATATTTGGATTTTGATTCTAGATCTGTAACTGGTTGGAATCACGCTATAGAGAAGATTAAAGGTAAAATGTCTTCATGGAAAAGTAAATGAATGTCTTCAGTGGGGAGAACCATCCTGATTCAATCTTTTCTCTTAGCTATCCCTCTTTACCAATTAGCTTGTGTTGATCTCCTGGCTAAACATTGTAATGAACTTAATAGGGTTTTCAGATCATTCTTCTGGCAAGGGACAGTGGAAAAATAGAAAATTTCCCTCATTGCATGGGATAAGGTATGTAGGCCTAAACATGAAGGAGTGGGACTCAAAAACCTTAAATTTTAGAGTAAATCTTTTGGGGCTAAACTTCTATGAAAAATGATCAACTCACCTACCCTCAAATGGGTTAAGATACTATCACACAAATACTTAAACCAACCACATCCTATTAATATTTTAAGAGAATCTAATCCCCCTAGAGGTTCAAGAATATGGAATTTTATGTTGGACTGTAAATTGATAATTCAAGATAAGCTCACTTGGAATATTGGTCTGGGTGAAGATGCTCTGTTCTGGACTGACTCATGGGAGGGACACCCAGCTATTTCTCATTTAGGAGATTGGTCCATATCTAGAGACATCATGGAATCTTCTTGGGGTACTAAGGTAAAATATTATGTAACCTTTGATAAAAATTCTAAGGATGGCTGGAAATGGAAAGATTGGGATGGTCTGTTGTTACCTAGAGTGGAAGTTGAAAAACTTAAATCAACTCTTGCTTCTAGGAATATCATTTTAAAAAAATAACTAGATAGAGTTATATGGGATGGCAATAAGATGGGTCAATATAAAATAAAAGATGGTTATAATTCAAAATGACCCCGCCCCCTATAATTTATTGTGGGGTAATTGATCTATGCCTAAAGCAGGTTTCTTTACTTGGTTAGTTTGGAACAAGAGAATTTTGACTACTGAGAGATTCCAACATATGGGCTATAATGGCCTGAGTAGATGCTCCTTGTGTGAACTACAAGAAGAATCAATGGATCATTTACTCCTGGAATGCTCCTTCTCAAGAAAAATATGGGACTGGCTCTGTGATAAACTCAATTGGAAGTCTGCCTTCCCTAACCGGATTCCAGATCTTTTGGTATCTTGGCCACATCTTAATAAAGACTCCATCTATTCTCTCTTATGGCCTCTGGCTCCTTCTATAATTCTTTGGGAAATATGGAAAGAGAGAAACAGGAGAATTTTTCAAGGCTCCAAGATGGATGTTTCCAGCCTAATAAAAAAAATTGAAAGCTCTATAATTGAAGTGATCAATAATAAAATTATGAAATGTAATAATAAGGGTGTAATTATGACACATTGGGATGGAAGAATGAGGAACAAATGGATTGGAATTAAAATTCCTCCGTTCATAGGAAACAAGGATGACCCACACCAGGAAAATCAGAGATCATGTTCCTGGTCCCCTCCCCAGGAAGGTTGGTTCAAACTTAACTTCGATGGGGCATCCCGCGGTAATCCAGGTCTGGCAGGTATAGGATGTAGTATCCATGACTCAAAAGGAGTGGAAATAGCCCAATGCTGTAAATTTATAGGTAAGGAGACAAATAACAGGGCTGAACTGGAGGTTGTAGTGGAAGGTTTGTCTCTCTGTCATCAGTTAGGCATAAAAAGGTTGGATATTGAAGGAGATTTTGCCATTATTATTAATACCCTTAGGAAAGGTTCTCTTCTTAATTGGAGATTAGACTCCTTTCTCTCTTCAGCACTATCATTATGTGACTCCTTTGAACAAATCATGATTAACCATATCTATAGAGAGGGTAACTACTGGGCAGATGAATTAGCTAAGCTGGCTATAGAAAATTTCCAAAAGAAAAATCAATAGACCCTCAACAGAAGAAGTAAACAAAATAAAAGTGGATATTAAATAGGTAATCAATCAAAAGAATAACAATAGGGATCTAATTTTTGAGGCTGAGATGTTTTAAATAACACTTTTATTGTTTTTCATGACTTTTCTCTCCTTTAAAACTATTTTACGTTAGGATTATGCCCATTACAGCAGCAAAGGAGGTTTAAGCTTGCTTTTTAAACTAACCCTTAATGAGCTCTATTACTTATTTCCAAAATAATTAATCCCTAAGGTATTCTATTATATCCTTGAGATAATAAGATATAAATTTAAATAAATACAAGGTTTGTTTTTAAATCTACTTAAATTCTCATAGTTTATCATTTTGGGTTGTCATCTATCTTATGATAGAAGGTAGGAGTATTCTTTCAGTCTATGGTTTGAGCACGCGAGGGAGTTGGGCTGTCTCTCAGTAAATAGTTAGGCTAGTAATTCTTTAAGTAAATCTACCAGTTTGTTATATTTTCCCTTAGTATTCTCTCCCTTTATGGAGAGTCGACTCTATCATATAATCGTCATTAATACCTAACAAATCCTTATAGCTTACCACCATTAAAATACTTTAGCATTAGTATTTATTGTAAATTAATATTAGCCATTAAAGCAAGTAACCAGTCCCTAAATCGTAATTAGTAAATCCTTTGCAAAAAATTAAAATTTCAATACTAACACTTCATAAGCAATAGCCATCATCATGAAAGAAAGTATTTCATTTTAATGATACATATAAAAATCTTTAAGTGTGATGAGTCATCTCTATTCCTCTCTCATCCTTTTCAGATCATGATTACAAAGTAATTATTTTTGAATAAGATAAGTGTGATTTCACATTCCTACCTCATCTAAAGATTTTGAGATTGAGTAATGTGAGATTGTAGGTACTTGTGCAATTAAGGAAAAGTTAAAATTTTGATCTAAACCCACATGTCTGATCGCCTGTAATAAATATCTAAGTGGCATGAGGAAAAATCTTACTAGGGACTGGCGAATAAATAATGATTAATATAGGGTTAAGCATTTGGTTCCCAACCTTAAATATAAAGGAAAATTAAGAAGGATTGTCAAGAGATAGCTAAGAGAATTCAGAGCAATGAAGAGATTTCACAAGAAAGATGGAAACCAGGCTAATCACATTTCCATTAGAAGTCCATAGGTCTATGGCTTTTCGAGGAACAATAAAGCCTGAATGATGGAATGAGATTTTGAAGCCCATTTGACATGGTTATTTGATAGCTTGGGTTGGCAATCTGTCCTCCCTAATTCAATCCTTGGGTTACTTCAATTAAAGAAACGAAGCATTTATACAAATTTTTGGATCACTGCTCCTTCAATCTTAATTTGGGAACTTTGGAAAGAGCACAATAGAAGAATATTCAGGGATGAAAAATTGACGGTACATCAATTGATCAATAAAATAGAAACAGGTATAATTGAATTCACAAATAATAAAAATAGAAACCAACAAAAAAGAGAAGCTAAGATGTCTCGATGGGATGAGGAAATGAGGAAAAAATGGGCTGGCCTCATCCTCCCACCTTTTTATGGTCCTGGAGAAATTTTAGCCAAAAATAGAAGGGCGGAGTGCGTATGGACACTACCATGCCATGGATGGTTCAAATTGAACTTTGATGGTGCATACAGAGGAAACCCAGGCATTGCTGGCATTGGTGGGTGTATCCATACCGGTAATGGTTATGAGATAGCAGAATTTTCCTCCCCTATTGGTCATGTGACCAACAATCATGCATAACTACTTGCACTCCTAACAGGACTAAAAATATGTAAGGATTTAGAAATAACAAATTTGGAAATTGAAGGGGATTCAGCTATTATTATCAATGATCTTAGGATAGGCTCTACCCCTAACTAGAGATTAAATACTCTTCTTTCTATAGCCACTATGCTAAGTAAAGAGTTCTCCAATATCACAATTAACCATATCTATAGGGAAGGCAATATTAGGGCAGATAAATTAGCCAATCTTAGAGCGGATGGAGTGTTCATCCCTCCAGTGGCACCACCACCTAAAATCATAATCCTTAAGTAGATATCATCATATAGGTTAGGGTATTGTAGTTATCTTATCTAAAGATTAAATCTAAAAGAAATCTCCAATATAACATATTAATCAATATAATTCACTTAATACTCCTCCATCAAAAATCTTTAAGTAACCTCAGTTGAGGTGTCAATGTTATGCCTCACCTAATATTTTCTTACCATTCCCTTAACCTATCATGGATTAAATAATACCCTAGTCTGATATAAACATATGTATATAGGTAAATACGTAGGTACATTAACATATAAGTATATATGTATGTACATATGAGCACATGTAAGTCGATCATAAATATGTATATATGTGCTTATATGGGAATGTAGTTAGGTATGGGGGTATATACATATCTTTATCCTTAGATGTTTTCCCCCCTCCTGTACACCTGTTATCAGGTTCTACGTTTATCCCAAGTTACAAAAAGATTCATTTATAGCATAAGGGATACAGTAATCAAAACACTTCTTATCATAACACTATCCATACTTAAATCTAGAAATAAATATGGTCTCTCCCTTATGGGAAGATAATAGGCTCCTCAATTCTAAGTAACTCCTTGGTTACTAATATAAATTTAATATAAATAGCCTCTAACCTGACTGTGAGGTTAGAGCTCCCTAGAAAGATCTAAATCCAAAGTTATAGACAAAAAGATTATGGCCAACTAAATTAGTGATCTCACACGAGACACATACCTCATCACCGCATCATTGGAGTATCCTAACATTTATTATCTCGGGAACTCATCTTTGAGCCACTTCTTCTTTTGATTGGAATGATGAAGCCAGCACGTTTGAAAGATTAATACAATCTAATCAGTTTCCTTCGCTAAGTTTTAAACCACTTGTCATCTTTATGGTAATTATAAGGTATTATAGCAAGCCAACTTGGGCTTTGGGACTGACATAGGACATGGTAGAGTGTTGAAGAAGAAATCTGTAACCTTTATTATATCTTGAGCTGGGCACTTCGAAGTATTAATAGTAACAAAGTAATTTCTTGGGAAAGTTAACTCACTGCAAATGGACTCCAGGCTTTTAACTTTCCATCTGAGCGATAATCGGGATATGGCCTTTAGAGGCGCCATCAAACCCGAGAGATGGAATAGAATTCTCAAGCCTATACCAGAGGCTGCAAGGAGGGTGCTTGAGAAGAGTATGGGGGAAGCTCACTTTGATAATTGCTTTACTTACAGAACCAATGACAATATTGTTGGCATCTTTCTGGCCCTGGCTATCTTTGCTGGTTTCAAAAAAGAAGAGGTTATGGAAGCAACAAAGTTAATCTTTATTGATGACATTCTTGGTGGGTTAGAGAATATGGTGCATTATGTCAACAACTAGCTTTTGGTTCTGTTTGTAGAATCTACGATGCAAATGGACGTGGCTTTGGTGAAGGAAATCCCCAATAACAAATGAGTTCCAATGCTCACCCTTAAAGATGAGAGGGCCTTTGATGCTCACTGGCCAAAGATGCAGAAGAATGTGGACTTTCTATTTAACCAGATCTCGAATAAAGAAATGGGTAAAGATAGGCTTATAAAATATTGGCATGAGGAAGGTTTCGACATCCCAGAAATGTTGGAAGATATGGAACTTGAGGATTTCCACATCGTGGCCCCATCTGTGTTGAAGTGCTCAAAAATGATGAAGGATGAGGAGGAAGAAGCTGCTCTCATCATTATCAAAAAGAATGAGGGGGAGTGGAACTGTGATTTACTATATAAGAGCTAGAATAAGAAAGGGGTAAGCCTTAAGAATGACTGTATAAAGTAGATAACCGCATTTTGTTATAATAAGGGAAATCTAGATAGTCATAGTTGAAGTTCAGCGCAAGTATAAAATGAGGATATTATGATAATTTTTTGTAAGTACCAGACATTATACTATGTTATGATAGTTAAGGTGGCATATATATAATGGTAAATTATTAATGTCTAAGATAATTCCTACTTTTCTGCAAAACAACTTGGTTTGATTAAATTTTTTGATTATGATTCTATGGAAATAATTAGGAAATAAAAATGTAGAAATAGATGCAGGAGAGATGTTTAGAAAAGGTGTAAAGCTGTTGTAACCTAGAAGTAGCAAAATAATCTATTCTAACTATGATTAGTTGGTATTTTTAGATGAAATTTATGTATAAATGTAAGCAAGCATTATCCTATTAATTGAAATGATGATTTAGTCTGTCCATATGTATAAATTGGGATTATATCGTTTGTTGCGACTTAAAAGTCTCTAGCTTGCTTTTAAAAATCTCCCTTACTGGTTTTTTGGTGCCCAAAAGTTATTATGAATAAGATAGTGAAATATGGAAGGCGGATAGTTTATGGCTTATGGGGATTATGAACATATATGTGTTAATATGTTAAATACTTTCAATTTTAATATGGACAAATATCATTCCATTTATGCATCCTCTAATTTTTTGACCCCTTAATATTCATTGTTTTAGGTAAACATATAAACATAGATCTATATAAACATATACATAGATAGAGATTGTTATATATATAGATATAATCATATATTTTAGGTCGTTGCATACATTTAAAAGTATATCTTCATAATAGATATATATATATATTTATATATATATATATATATATATATTATTATATATATATATATTTCATTATAAATGAATTAATTAACATCTTTATATTATCTATTTAGATTAATCCCTTTCTCTGAGCGTATAGGTGCACTTTGTATTAATAATTCACCTATTACTAATATAGAAACAGGATCCTCACCCTAGTTGTCTAGAATCCATAGTTGACACTTGTTGAGACAATCTTGGTTGTAACTGTTACAGGAGCATTGGCCTTTCCCATTCCTTAAAATCTCCTAACCTTAGAAAGTACACCATTGACGCTTCCCCTTCGTATACCTTGAAACATCTTTAGACTCACCCTATATTAAGCCTATAGGGCTTATGTAGGATTGTGGGCTCCTGTAATCTAGAAATCAGTATGACAACACCCATCAAACTTGGAGGCCCAAAGATCCAAATTGCCTTTGATACACCAATTTCAGGGATTAGGATAAAAAATGTGACCCTCTCATCTCATAACCTTGTTATCAGGGTGGTCCAAAAATTTTAGGCAGAGAATGCATCAACAATATAGATAAGCACTGAGTCAATTTTGATATCCCTACGTTGTTTATAGCCTTAGCCCTCCAAGAAGGCTCTGACAAAATTCTGCTGGGGATTCTCTGCAGAAGACTGCTCAAAATACCATATCTAGGAAATTTAGATAAAGTCTTGGCTAACATCAGGGAGGACTTAACAATCCCAAAGTGAGGCTTCTATGATATCTCAATGGTTGGGGGATGACCTATACCAACTTTTCTGGTATTACAAATTGATGATTTAGAGCTCTTTGTAGCCTGGACTCCTACCATCAGGAGAAATTTAAATTTCCTATATAATTTCTTTCATATTGAACTACGAGAAGGGGTGGACTGGATTGATTCCTTCATTCTAGAAGATTAGGTTGGGAACTGGGAAACTGACTCGGACCTAAATATTAATATAGACATTCCATTTCCTAGAAGACGTCTTAAGGTGGAATATGATTCGCCGTTGATGAATGAATAAAATTGTTTGGAAATATATCTTCTCTATTTACATTCTGTATTGAGACCATGATTGTGACTAATTCATTTAAGCCCTCAAAGATATAATTTAGATAATTTTGAGGAAGTATTAGACATCTTAAAGGGTGATACCACAATAGTGGGTTACTTTTTTTTTCCTAAACGAACATTGAAGTGTACATTTTGTGAAAAACTTTCACATTCGGATGCATATTATCATTAAAATGTTTAAAATCGGAAGATGAAGTAAACTAGAGTCTTTTAGGATTTTCTGTCTAGATTCCAAATATTTTTTTTTTTTTTTTGATTTTAATGGGATTTTTTTTCTCCCACAAAAACTGCTATGTTGCTGAAAACGTCATTTTCAAAAAGGTACAATGACTTCATACAACATAAATTTTTTTCTAAAATAGACATCAATGCGATTCTTTCAAATTTGGTTTTGTAACATCCATACGGAGGGCATACAATTGGTTTGATGACATTATCTTGAGTATTGCATATTTTATGAACATTTGAAGTAGAGCAAACTGTAATTGTGACATACGTTGACTGCGTAACTGATAACTTCTTGTGTATTTATCGAAATTCAATTTTTTTTTTTTTATAGAAAGAAGACTCAAAGCCGGAGGGCACTGTTATTTTTCAAATTATTTTTTCTCTTTTCTACTATTTTTCATTGAACGTCAAACCTGGAAGTGTATATTGGATAAAAAACCTACATCCGATGCACGTCAAAATACATAGACCTAATTAATTCAAAATTTATCAAATCTATATTCGTTAGAAAGCTCATTCAGAGTACTTGTGTGATGCAAAAGGAGGTTTTCCTATTCTTCCATTTGAGCCCTACGCTTGAGCCTCGAAGCCATGAAAACTATAGATTTCTGTTAGGCTTTGCATATAGCCTCAATTTTGGGGGTTTCGATAGAAAGTACTTTCGATCGAAACTAATTAGTTTTGATCGAAAGTACTTTCTATCAAAAGTACTTTCTTAGTTTTACATGCGTATGGGTCAAAATCCCACTAAAATCTTCACTATCTTAGTTTCGATCGAAACTAACTTAGTTTCGATCGAAACTAGGTTAGTTTCGATCGAAACTAAGAAAAAAAGGTAGTTTCGATCGAAACTATGAATGTTTCGATCGAAATAATCAGGTACTTTCTATTGAAAGTACCTAACTAAATCCTCCCACCTCACAGATTCATGAGGAATTTCTTACTCCGAAAAAGTGTAACCCACTATTGTGGGATCACCCTAAAATTGGGATTGACATGCCAACCTGGTCTGATTCTAGATTAATCATCCGCAGAATGTATTCAATTTTCATAAAATTTTTAAGATATATGGCTGCCTGGGTCCTATTCCATGAAGTCTTAAATGATCTTATTGACTATCGGTTTCATGGTATTACCCTTTTTTCTGATACTGTAAACTAAAATTGTTACCATCCTTTAATCCATGTATTTGACTAATATGTCTTCATCCATTTACTCTGGACTCATCCTGGTTTATAGAAATTCTAAGAAGAGTATTCATTAGACCTCTTAACTAGGCAAGATCTTACCCTCATAGGATTCTGCTCCATTTAGACCCAAGGTGAGAAAGTTGGGATTGTATTGAGCCTTAGCCAAGACTATGCTAGGGACTTGATTAGGACAGCTATTCTGGATTTGCTGACCTTAATGGCTATATTTTCACAAGATCACCAGGGAGACTCTCTGCTATTTATAGAACAAGTGTGGCTATGTATGATGGCTATCTGCAAATGTTAGTAAATTCATTGAATAAACAACAAATATAATACTTTAAATCTTAAAACATTTATATAAAAATATAAGCAAACTTTGCATATATCTATCTATATGTATATATAATATATATATATATATATATATATATATATATATATATATATATATATA
>MU225685.1:7805381-7832625 GCA_018584345.1 Thuja plicata | reverse complement strand
AAACAATCAATAAATTTCATACCCTGGAGTACAAGTGTTTTTCATGCTCTACAATACCTCTTGATGCAATCTAGAAACAAACAACTTCACGTTCCTCAAAAACAAATTTTTCAAAATTGACCAAAACCGACAAAACCATCATAAGATCGCATCCCATTTTTCCTAAGTCATATCATGTATTTAGGATCGTATCTAGTGCATTGGATCATATTTGGTCAAACATATAGTCGCATCCAATTTTTAGGATTTCATCCAGGTTTTAGGATCGCATATGGTTCTGTCAAAGGATCATATCTAGGAGCTCATATTCAGGACAGTGGGCATTTCTAGCAGCTTTTCCTAGGAAGTCTCAGTTGTTTTAGGTACCCTTTTTTCTCTTTAGTTGGTCCCTGTTGTCTCTTCTGGTCTCCCTGCTGTTATTTTCAAAACACTTTCAAAATGTCTACCTTGCATGCACAGTCAGTCTTTCACGATCAGTTCAATATGTGTGGTCTACCCATTCTCTATCAATAACTTGGTTCCCAGCTCACTATCAGGGCATTCTAACCCTCTGACGTTGGAACCATTTACATCCACCAAACAACAAATAGGTACTTCTACCTAGACACACCCACTTGAATGATCTGAAATCCTTTCTTGCACTATTGGGAAATGTTAACAAAGTTATGAAACAAACTTCATGGTTAACACAAGATGCAACCAGTACACAACTAAAGGATCAAAAGTACCTCCTAAACACCACACTTCTAAGGAGAAACTTCTTGCAGTTCCCTTTTTGATCTTGATTCACCTCAAATGGATAGCAACACTAACAATTGGAGTAAGGCATTTGAGGGTTATGATGATGGAAAACAAGCACAATCCGTAGGCACAGAGGAGGAAGAAAGACCCAGGTTTGAATGTAATCCCTTTGGGTTAGATAGTGAAGAAGAGATCCCTAAAGATGAATACGAGAAGCTTAAACAAAGTAAAAGAGTCCACAAGCTATTGGAACGAATAATTGGAGATGACAATAAAAAATACTTCCTCCATTTAGCATCCACGGGTGTCAAATTACCCAAGGATTATGATGTGGACGATCTCAAAGAAAAGGAAGTACCAAACCCCATATCTATCCTTACCAAACAGCTCAATCAAATGCAAATAGAGCTCATAAACCTCAAACAAGAGAAGGACAAACCAAAAAAAAAATACTCTTTGGACGCCATTTATCCATTTCCTTTCGATAAGAGTATCACAATGGTCCTATTTCCTCCGAATGTGGCAAGGCCAAAGTATGATAAATATACAGGGGAAACTGATCCACATGACCATGTAAGAGAATTATGTGCTCTAAGCATTGAGTACATGCATGAACTCACTTACCTCATGCGACTATTTCCAGGAAGTCTAGGACGAAATTCCATGGAATGGTTTTCAAAGTTGAATCCTAAAGTCAAAACATTTGAGGAGTTAATGCAATGGTTCATTCAAAATTATTCCTACGACATCCAACATGATGGCACCATGATGGATCTATGTAACACCAAGCAGAAAATGGGAGAATCCTTTATGCACTTCCTACAAAGATGGAGGAATATCTTTGCATGATATTCAAGAGTCATTCCTGAAATAGAAAAGATGGAGATCTTTGTTAATAATCTCATACCTGAATTGAGCTATGCTCTACAAATGCAAGATTCGCCTAGCTTCGATAGGATGATTAAAAATTCCCTCCGTATTGAGGAATTCATGGTCAAGAAGGGGGAGATTACCCTTCAAAATGAAAACAAAGGAAGTAGCTCCAACTCCAAGCCTAAATGGTGGAAACAAAATAAAAATGTTGTCAATGATGGAGTGGTTGATGCTTCTAACATCAATTATAAAACCAAAGCATTCAATCTGACCAATGGTATGCAAGAAAGTAAGGAGGCTAAAATAACACCTCCCATTCTCAAAACAAACAATGATAATGACAAGGGACAAACATGGAATTAAAAACCCCAAAGAACATTCACACCTTTTGGGGAACCTCTTGAGACTGTCTTAAAAATATTGGTGGATAAAAAAGTCCTTACAATTCCCAATTCTAAACCTTGGGAGCCAATGGTCAAACCTAGATGGTGGGATGATAACTCCTATTGTGTCTTCCACAAGAACAAGGGACACAAGAAAAATAATTGTCTCAAGCTCAAACATGTTATCCAAGACCTCATCGAAGGAGGTAAGACCAAGGTGGACAGACACACTACAAATGAAGATCACATAGCATTTAATAAACCATTCCCTAATTATAATCAAGGAGAAACATCTAAAGGGAAAGGTAATGAGATAAACTACACCTATTCCAAGAGTGACAATGTGATCAATATGCTCAGCATTAAAAATGAATCCATCAACATGATCACAATCAAAGGAGCCTCATCCTCCACAAACGCTGTAACCTGGAGCCAAGCACAGGTTATGATCAAGGGACCTCCAAAACTGACATCCACACCCAAGGTTCCTATTGTCACTATTCCTAAACTAGGAGCAAAACATGTGGTCACTATCCCTGGAGAAAAATATGACTTGGTAGACCAATTGCAAAGAACTGCTGCCAAAATTTCCATCTTCAAATTGCTCAAAATATCCATGGGGCATAGAGAAATCCTAGAACAAGCTCTACATGTTGCTAATGTTCCAAAGGATATAGATATAGAAAAATTCCAAGTGATGGTCAATCACATCTTAGCGCCACATTACCTCTCCTTTTCTAAGGAGGATGACAAGTCATTGACCCATCCACATAATCAACCCCTCCATATCAAAGTTCTTATTGATAAATCCTATGTTAGATGCATATTGATAGATGGAGGCACTGGATTGAATATCTATACACTGGATCTTGTCAGGAGGCTAGGCCTCTTAGAGAAAACAATTGACTCTAGAAATAAGATAACCATTAAAGCATATGATGAGGAAGAAATATCCTCTAGAGGTATTATTTGTCTACCCATCAGAGTTGGATCGATTGAAAGAGATGTTATATGTCAAGTTCTTGATCTACCACTAGCTTACAACATTCTAATAGGAAGACCATGGATCCACGAGATGCAAGCTATACCATCCACTTATCATCAATGCATCAACTTCCCATATAATGGGATAGAGGTGACAATTCCTGTGGATGCCAACTACACTTGCAACAATATTAAAGTAGGTAACATGATCCCACACAAAAAGGAGGCTATGGACGCAGTTGCTCCTGAGACTACCAAGGACATGGTCATGAAGGGATTTAGCAAAACATTGAAACTTCAAGAAACAGGTATGGGAGAATACAAGTTGGACCTAACTCCCTCACTGACAGAGCTTCCAGTATCACCAAGGTCCTATGGAAAACCGTCATCAACATTCACACCTCTTGTAGTAAAAAAGCTAGAAGTACACAAGGCTACTGGCATGATAAAGGCATCCACATCCTCTTCAGATAACACAGAAGAGTAGGCTATCTTGAACTGGCTTTACCAAGGAGAACCAGTGGACTCTGAGGTCAAACATGTAAAGATATCCCCAGAACAATATGGAAATGGATATGATTTCCTCAAACAAATGGGATACAAAGGAAAAGGACCTCTAAATGATACAGGACAAGGGATCATTGAACCCATACCCATGGAGTTCTGCCTCAACAGAGATAAAACAGGACTAGGCTTTAATACTCAATCCAACAAACCTGCTTCCAAGAAGAGTCCACCTTCTAAAGCAGAGAGTGATAAAAAAGATGAAATAGTATCAGAGCCATGGTTTTATGAGAGATTTCTACATATTGGTATAGAGAATCTTGAATATCAAGGAGAACACTACGTACCTAATTTTGAGGTACCACATGATCTTCATACTCATTTTCTAGAACAACCGCCCATTCAAGAGGTAGGAGACACCATAGCTACAATCACCCAAGAGGAACCCCGACCACAAAATTCACATCCTAACTAGGGGAAATTGGTCACCATTACACATGTTCTCGATCTACCTCACTTTGATCTACAAGCCGCTAATTGGGTCCATCAAATAAACATTGCTGAATATTTGGATAGATCTGATGATGATATCAAAGACTCTCATGATTATGAGTGGGATGAGCTATCTATTGCCTCTGAGGAAATTGGGATAGAAACAATTCACATGTTTGCAGCTTGCTTAGCTCCTAGTAAATGAATAGACATTCCTTTCAATGACACTGATCCTCCTAAAGCAGAAGAAGAGTTCCTTCCTCCAATCATTGATGGAGACACTAGTGAATACATAACTCTAGAAGAATTTCATAGGCTACAAGAAAGAAGCCTCCTTTTACAAAGGGATGATGATGAGATATCTACTGACGAGTCACTAGAGTTTGATCCACATATAACTAACAATGATCTTACTCTTATTGATCTAAACATTGAAGATATTAACTTAATAGACCATGTCATGTCAGTTAATAGTTTTGATGCTAACACGATGCTGTCCTTCCCAAAATTTGACTCCCTAACATTAGTACTTCCAGACCTCATTGATTGGACCAAAATAGACCCAACCCCTATCCTCAACTTTCCCAATGACCACTCCCTAGCTTGTTACCTTAATGCTTGTGAACCTCATCTTCCTTCCATCAATGCAAGGAGAGAGAACATGTCATAGGAGGATATCAAGTTTCTTAGTCACAAATTGAAAAATAAAAAGAAAAAGTAGACTGATGGTGAAAACCACTTTGTGGCAGTATCAAATCCCAAAATAGTAAAGAAAAAAGACATATCCAATGGTGAAAACCTCTCAGAGGTGCCAAAGGATGATATTCTTGATATCCTTTCGAAACACTTTTAGGAAAGATCTTCGGTATTGATTGAACCAACACAGCTAGTGAACTTGGGCACTTTTGAAGATCCTCAGATAGTTCATCTAGCACAATCCCTATCAAAATAGGAGAAGGTACAATTTACAAAATTCCTAAAGGAGAAAAAGATCAACTTTGCCTGGTCCTACATTGATATACCAGGGGTAGATCCCAATCTCATTATGCACCACTTATCTATAGCTCCTGGGATCAAGCCCGTGAAACAAAAACTCAAAAAAATGCATCCTCATGTTGCATTATTGGTTAAAGAAGAATTGGAAAAGTTGTTAAAAGATAGATTTATTTGAGTATGCAGAATGGATATCCAATGTGGTCCCTGTTTCTAAATCTGATAAATCTATTAGGATGTGCACAGACTTTAGAGACCTCAACAAAGCATGTCCAAAAGATGATTTCCCTCTACCAAATATTGACATGATCATAGACCTTACATCTGTCTACCAGATGTATTCATTAATGAATTGATTCTCAGGTTATAATCAAATCAAGATCGCCCCTGAGGATCAAGAGAAAACTTCATTCACATGTGCATGGGGCACATTTTGCTGGAACATCATGCCATTTGGGCTAAAGAATGCTGGACCAACATATCAGAGAGCTATGAAAACAATATTCCATGACATGATGCACAAAAACATGGAGGACTATGTCGATGACACACTCACTAAATCCAAAGAAAGAGGTACTCATATTGCTGATTTAGGAAAGATATTGGATCGAATGGAACAGTTCCAACTCAGGCTCAATCCAAAGAAATGTGCCTTTGGGGTCCAATCAAGCAAGCTCCTAGGATTCATAATATCGGCAAAGGGAATTGAGGTAGATCCGACAAAGGTAAAAGCTATTCTAGAGATGACTCCTCCATGTAATATCAGTCAAATGAGGACACTACAAGGGAGATTCCAGTCTATCAGGAGATTTATGTCCCAACTTGCCGATAAGGCACAACCCTTTACTAAGCTACTACATAAAGGGGTTGCATTCAACTGGGATGAACACTGTGAAGCCAACTTCAAAGAATTAAAGGGGTACCTGGCTGCTCCACCTATTCTTATGGCTCCTATTCATAGAAAGCCCTTACTCCTATATATTTCAGCTACAGCTACATCCCTAGGAGTGTTGCTAGCACAAGAGTATGAAACAAAGAAAGAGCGAGCTATCTACTACATTAGTAGAACTTTAGTTGATTATGAGCTCAATTATAACATTATTGAGAAAGCATGCTTAGCAGTTGTCTTCGCATCACAAAAATTGAGACACTACATGCTCTCTCACACAGTCAAGCTCATTGCTAAGATTGATCCTCTGAAGTATATTTTAAGAAGAACAACATTAACAGGCCATTTGATAAAATGGGTCCTAATTCTAAGTGAGTTTGACATTGAGTATGTTGAATTAAGAGCTATCAAAGGATAGGTACTTGCAGATCAATTGGCTGATTCACCGCTCCAGGATGATACACCATTATTAATTGAATTTCCTGATGAAACAATCATGCATCTCACCGAACATCCATGGAAGATGTACTTTGATGGTTCTTTTACTCAACAAGGATCTGGAGTAGGGGTTCTCTTCATTACTCCACAAGGATATAAGATTCCCAAATCTTACAAATTAATGTTTCCATGCACCAACAATATCTCAGAATATGAAGCATTGGTCAATGGCCTCAAACTCGCCATGGAATGGAATATCATTGAGTTACACATATATGGTGACTCCCAATTAGTTATCAATCAAATCAATGGGGAATATCAAATGAGAGATGAAAAGTTGATTCCCTACAAGCAACTAGTTGATGATTTGAAGAAATACTTTATCTTCGTCACCTTCTAGAAGATACCAAGATCAGAAAATAAAGCTGCAGATGCTATGGCTACCTTGGCATTCATGTTACAACTAGAGGAACATCAATTATGCTATGAATTCTTGGTGGAAGAAATATCCTATCCTACCTTTGCTAATCCTAAATACCAGGTAATATGTGCCTTGAATATCCCAGATCAATCCTGATATGCCAATATCATTGCCTATCTTTCTGACCAAACCATTCTCACCAATCTATCTAGAAATGAGAAAAGATCCCTGATTATGATAGTATCACATTACATCCTCATAACTAACAACCTATATCAACGTAGTCTCGATGGTACACTTCTTTGGTGTTTAGAACTAGAAGAGTTTGATCTAGCTTTAAAAGACATCCATGAAGGTGTATGTGGATCACACTAGAGAAGGTGTATGTGGACCTACCATGGAGAAGGATGCTATTCAATTTTAAAAAGCATGTCTTAAATGCCAAACACATGGAAACCTCATCCATGCTCCTACTAGAGAACTGATACCTTTCATAACACATTGGCCATTTCAGCAATGGGCCTTTGACTTGGTTGGACAAATATATCCCAACTCTTCAAATGGACACAATTTTATCATTACGGCCACTGAGTATTTCAAAAGGTGGGTTGAAGCCGTACTGCTAATCAAAGCCACTGGAAAATAGGTGGCTATGTTCATTCTAAACTAAATTATTTGTAGATATGGGATACCCTCTTCAATTTTGACAGACAATGGGGGCCAATTTAAAAACCAAGACATTGATGACCTCTGTGAACAGTTTCACATTACTCAACATTGCTCTTCGGTCTATTATCCTCAAGGTAAGGGACAGGCCGAGGCATCAAATAAAAATATTCTCAAAATCCTACACAGAACTGTGAGCAAGTCTTGCAGAGACTAGAATTAACAACTAAATCTGGCACTATGGGCCTATAGAATAAGCATCCCAACACCAACTGGAGCCACGCCATTTTCTCTAGTCTATGGCGCTGAGGCAGTACTACCTATTGAGGTTGAAATCCCATCTTTATAGATATCTTTACAAGGACTAGTTACTGATGAGCAGTACCGCATTGATCGGATAAATTCTCTGGACTTACTAGATGAGCGCCGACAACAAGCGTTCAATCACCTCAAAGTGTACCAAGCAAGAATGTCCAAAGGTTACAACAAGAAGGTTAAACCACACAAGTTTGAAGTAGGAGACCTTTTCCTAAAAGAGAATCCTAAGAACCAACCTAACAGAGAGCATAAAGGAAAATTTGAACCTAACTAGCTGGGACCTTATGTTATCACTGCTACTTTTGGGACTGGAGCTTGTCAATTAGCTACACCTGAGGGAGATGTTCTTCCAGATCCTATCAACACTCTACATTTAAAGTGGATCTACGATTAATTTTTGGCTAGCAGAGCCTGTGTAGCAAAAATTTCTTGCAAAATACCAAAAACATTCAGAAAATTGATCCTAAAGAAATCCAAAAATAGTGGAAAAAGGTTCTACAAAATGGGTATCCTTGGTAAACACCTAGTAAACAAGCGCCTTGATACTACAAAAACATTCAAAAAAAAAAAAAAGCAAAAATAGCAAAAAAAATTGAAAAATGAAAAAAGTGCCTTGATGAGCACCTGGTAAAACAGGCATCTTGGTAGCAACAAGAAAGAAAAAGATCTTGCCAAGTGGTGAAAACCTGGCAATCAGGTGTCACTTGTGTTCTACGCTCCATCTATCGATACACTACTTATACTAGGCCTTCATAATTTTTCCTGTGCTCATATGCTGACTTCATTTTCCTACATGGCTATCTTATCCTCACTTGGGATTTGTTTATCTTTACATATTAGGAATAAGTCATTCTGCACTGGGGGCATCTTTGTTGGCGTAGTCAGTTACAGTTGCTAGGTTGCTCTAGGATGGTTTGCCTCATGAACACAAAGTTTCTAGACACATGCAAAACAATGTCACTTTCCCAAAAACCAAAATATTGTTTCAAAACATGGGACATAACATTGACATTCAATAGCATTCCTACAAAGCCGTATTGGATCGCAAACATGAATGGATTCGCCTATCAAGGCACATACATGGAACACCATATTTCTTATATTCTAATTTTCTAATTGATGAATCTTTGCTGTGTTTGACATATGGATGAACAAAGTATTAATTAGAACACAGTTTGATAATGGTTTGATTATGATTCTTTAAATGTCCTGATGATGTTTTCAACTAGGGGCATCTAAGTAATTTTGATATTTATCTAATTGATTCTCAATTGACGATTTGTTATGTCTTCTTAGTTGCTCAATGATGTCTGCGCAAAGACAAAGAGTCACAAGGATAGGGGGCATAATGTTTTCTTGATTTTCTATGTATGGTGATTATTTCATATGATCCTATAGATTTCACCTAACTTAGATGTTTATGGTAAGAGCTGCCACTATGGGTGGATAGCCGCATATATCTCGATCTTTGTTATGTGTAAACTACGGTGAGTTTGACACAATTTTCTGTCTATTTTTTGATCCAAATTCTCACTAAGGTATATGAATCATAATGTACCCAAGGATATGAATTTTCAAGGTCATTGCAGGTCCAATATCTTGCCTTAATCAGAATCTGGTATATTAAAAGGAAGGTGACTATTTTTTTATCCTGGCTTCTATGCCTTGATGCTTAAAGTCTATTTCCAACATTCCAATAAAACATAGTATTCATATTATCATAATATCATCGGGTATTAGTGATGGTTGTACTATCAGGTGGTATTCATTCCAAAAGTGCCCAATGATGATAACAATGTTCCAATATTTGCTAAATTAGTGACAAGTCCTAAGAGTCTTCATATAGTTGCATTTAGAGATTTCCTGATGCATTTTGTCCATAGTACATAACAACATAAGAAAATTTAAGCTCAAAACATGGTTTCAATCTTCTTCTACAAATATCAAGTTAATTACCATTTATATTATTAATATCATCCATAGCATACATTTTACATTCATTTGGAAACACGAAACTGGAAAATACAAAAATAAAACATCCATGTATTGCATTTTTACTTCTACATCCTAAACTGCATCCATACATCTATTTTGCATAACTAGAAAACCAAAGAAACATACATTTTCATTTTCACATAAATATCATTTGTTCATATCAGTAATATACTCATCACATCCACATTATGAAATGATGTTATCATCTATGAACTAACTCATCACGAGATCAAGATATCATCACATGTGAAAAAAAATACATTTACCACGACTATGGAAAGTAAAATGGATACATTTACCACATGAAACATGTCTGAATCCAGAAACTACATCATATCATCATAAACATGGTACAAATCAGAGCATAAAGAGTATCAGTGAGCATAAAGAGTATCAAAGCATAAAGTGTATCAGAAAGTATACAGAGTATCAGTGAGCATAAAGAATATCAAAGAATAAAGTGTATCAGAAAGTATACAGTGTATCAGTGTGCCAAAAAGAGGATCAGATATATGTACGAATGAATGTAATATACAAAAGGGGGGATCTCAACAAAATCCAGATATACATGTATGATCTCAAAATAAAAAAAATGGTGCAAGATATCAACTCTGGCCCGCCCCCTCTCCCTGGTCAGGAGGAGGAGGAGGAGGAGGTGGCATGAATGGAGCTACTAGAGGCGGCATGGCCCCCTCTAACTGCTGACCTGCATGAGAAAAGGAAGGTGCTCTCTGACCCTCTGGCACTGCTGAGTGATATAAGGCATAATAGTATGTCACCCTCTATCCCTGATGGACTTCTATGTGAGCCTGAGTATCCCTCTCTGACCTCAGCCTCTCCATCTGCCTGTCTCGGTCCAAAAGTAATGCATTTGATATAGCTAGCATCGACTCCACTGTGGTGGCCCTAGCCTCCAAGGCTATGATCTGAGCTCTAAGCTGCTCTCTCTCCTACTTGCATCAAGATAATGGGTGCCCATCTCTACCAAGATCCTGGTCCTACACTCTCTGTCTCTGCTGTCTCTGTTGCTCTGGAGTAAGTAAAGGGCCAGGATCTCTCTGTGGGGCCACAAATCTGTATCTTGGCCATCTCTGTCCACTGCCACTCGGACCACCAGTATCAACTGCCTCTCCACCCCCTGTCATCACCATCATGTCTATCATCTGGGGGAGGATGCCTTCCATCTCTGCCGCCATCTCTACCACCATCATGGCCCCCCTATCTCCTTGGTGCTCTATCTCTACCGCCTCTCCCCCTAACAAGTTGATCCTCAAGATCATAATCCAGCTGCTCCTCTATATGAGGAATGATCTCCTCAAGCACCGTAAATCATGGAAATAGATATTGAATCATCTCTATAGTGTACCCATCTAACACTCCAGCACCCTCAACATCTAGGTGAGGGTCCCAGTCTATCACCACCATATCTTGGATATCCTATGATGTCATCTCATACGTAGGCTGTGCACCCCAATCGGATGCCTCATCTTTGATACGAGCATAAATTGCCACATCCTTTATGCGGCCCTGTCATCGACCATGTTGCCTCAGAACTCTGGTGATCAAGAAGCACTGAATGATATATCTCGTGCGCCTAATCAAATATTTGCTCTACCATAAGAAAGGAACTTGCAGTGCATCAGAATTCCATACCTCACAGTCTACATATGGTTGCCACACGACCTCTGTCATATCGTTGAATAATTGATGCCAATGCTCAACCTTGCCCAGGTGGGGCTGCTATAAGAGACCTGCATACATGTACACATAGGGCTACTCAGGTGCCCTCAGCCTGTCAATAATCAACCGTGTAATAGGGATATGCTCTCAGACCCAAATTTGAATAATCGGTATACCCATAGTCATGCTACGAGTATGGTGGTATACAATCTCGTGGAGCTCTTGGTATATGTGAGCTAGTAAACCATCGGCGGTGGATGATCATCTGATCCACCATGCTAACCCAACCCACCAAGAAACTGTGTTGACCTCTGTCTGGCATAAGGATGCTACCTACCAATCTAGCCAAGTATATAGCTAATTGATCATAGTGATCGACCATATAATCCTAGGATAGGTATCTCCGATATATACTGTCATCCTGGAAGAATCTCTGAGCAGTCTCGATCTCCATGCCAGCCCTGGACTCGAAGAACACCTCATGTCCCACCATCGGTACATGAAAGATCCTCCAAACATCCTCCGGTGTCATATTAATCTCACCAGTGGGTAGGTGGAAGGTGTTGTGCTCAGAATGCCACCTCTCAGCCAAAGTAGTTAACAACCCTCGGTTTACCCCGATCTCGGGTAAACCTATCAGTGACCACAATCCACATCAGATCACGGTAGTCTACTCATCATCTGATAGTCGGCTAGACAATGCAAGCACTCACGCAGGATAAGTGCCATAAAAAGAGACTACCTCAAACTGGGCCTGATTTTTGACAACACAGTAAAACATCAACATTCTATCTACAACAAAGGGCACATTCCTACTTTGCTAAGTCATTCCAAGTTTGCAGGACGCAAATAGATCAAAGCAAATTAAAAAAACCTAAGTCTTCTACTAGATGTGATCCTAGAAAAATAGGATGTGATCCTAAATGCGGGGTACGATCCCCAAAATCCAAGATATGATCCCCTGATGGATTCTAGCTAAAAACAAAGCAAAATCTAAAGAACTGGATGCGATCCGGGAAAACCCGGATGCAACACAGAATCTGGGAAAAATCAGATGCGATGCACATTTCGTAGGATGCGATCCAGAATCCCGGATGCGATCCTACCTTCTAGGGGCTCTAAAATTCACAAAAATGCATAAAATTCAAAAATACAAATTTCACAGGGTATTTTATCGAGCACTTACCGGCGGTGGGTAGTCGGTTGGTCGCTGGTGTCATTGGCTCATCTCAAATCAATGTTTCCTCATGGGGACCACCATTTTCTCTACAGAGCTCTCTGATTTGATATAGCTGAAAGTGAAAATGAATAGTGAAATGGTCAATTTGGAGGCTTATATGGGTCTTTTGAGACATTTAGGGTTTCTGAAACTCCTCCCAGACAACTAAAAAATCATTTGTGTTCTCTTTTTCCTCAATTGGGAACCAAATCGAAGGTGCCTACAATGGTTTCAGCAGTTAAGTGTCATTTTTGTGACAGTTTCCAAAATTAGAATTTTGCTTCATTTGTTCCCCACATTGATAAATACTGCACATTTCATCATACATCTTGGTCTAATATGCAACTAATCACACCCTAATTCTGAGGGCTAATATGCAACTAATCACACTCTTTCTAGTTAGAATGCAATAGGCCGATATTAGTGGTTTTGAACGTTTTATCTAACCATTTGGACTAATGCAATGACCTATTGAGTGTTTGTGTTGTTTTCATCAAGTACCCAAATACACACACACAGACCTTACACTCATGTCCAAATTTCTCAATTCCTCAAGATATTTATGTCATAGACCTGCCACCTTATTTTTTTCTATGTCTGTCAAGGGACTTTACAACCAAAATAGATGGATATTTCTCATCAGATTGGTCTCACCTGTATTTTATAACTAGATATGGTACTAAGGTAACCATAAAATAAGAGTTATGGGCCAAGGATCACATAGAGCCTTATAATCCAAGCCTTATTAATGCAAGTTGTGTGATTATGGATTCAGATGAGATTAATGATAATTCATCTTATAACACACAAACTGAGGAGTATCGTGATATTCTTTTGGATGAATGGGCAACTATAAATGATCAATATGATGATGTATTTGATGTTGGTTTTGGTAACTATGTGATTTTAGAATCTGATGCAATTTTGCCTAATTTGATAAAAGATCAAGGTTCTAAATCTAAATTATCTAACCAGTTATGGGACTTATATTTTTATGGATCTAAGAATAAATATGGTGTTGGTGTAGGGGTTATGCTAGTTTCACCTGATGGTGATAAATTTTATGCTGCATAAAAATTATCCTTTCCATGTTCTAACAATGTGGCTGAATATGAAAGTCTTATTCAGGGTTTAGAATGGACAAGGAAAAGAAGAATCAAATGCTTGAGGGCATTTGGGGATAGTGAGTTAATAGTAAAATAGGTGAGAGGTATCAATGCTATAAAAAATGATCTTTTGATGTTGTACAAATCTAGAGTATCTGATATTCTAGATGATTTTGATGCATTTAACCTCATTTGTATATACCTAGAAGAAAATTAACATGCTGATAGGTTGGTTGGTATTGGTGCACATGTTTCAATTATAGAAAATAAAGGACAGATCTTAGATTAGTCACATGTCAAAATTGTTGTGAGGCCTTTTATCCTAGATAATGATATCAATTGGCAGGTTTTTAATACTTATGAACATATTTTAAGTTTTATGACTGAAATAGAAGATTTCTCAGCTTCTAAAAATGACAAACTTAGTCAAAAAATGGAAGATCAAATAATTCAGTTGAAGACTAATAATCTTCCAAAGGGATTGGTCATCCTAGAGTCAGATTTTAAATCTGATGATCAATTTAGAAGGAATAAAACCAGCTTGTTGATCAAGGAAGATCACTATGAAGAGGTGGATATATTCAAAGACAAGTATTTGAAGGTTGGTAAAATTAATTCTCCTAAAGAAAAAGAATTGCTTATTGATTTGTTCAGAGAATATAATGATGTGTTTACATGGGATTATGCTGATTTGAAAGGATTTGATCCTCAATTAACCCAGCACACCATAGAAATAGAGATAAATTATAGGCTAATTGGATAGAGGCAATGGCCTACTAACCCCAAGTTAGAGCCCTTAATGTTGAAAGAGCTTAATAAAATCCTAGATGGTGGTATCATATTTCCTATCAAACACACATCCTAGGTTTCCAATTTAGTACCAGTAAGAAAAAAGAATGGAGAGATAAGACTTTGTGTAGACTTTAGAGACCTTAAAAGGGCATCTCTAAAAGATAGGCACCCTCTTCCACCCATGGAAAAAATCTTACAATATGTCTCTAGTTCTGAAATATTCTCTCTTCTTGATGGTTATTTTGGCTATAACCAAGTACTAGTAAGAGATGAAGATCAATTTAAAACTGCTTTTACAACTAAATGGGGAACAATGGCATACATGAGAATGCCATTTGATTTATCAAATGTAAGAGCCACATTTCAAAAGGCTATGGACATGGCTTTTAAAAATTTGATGTATAAGTTTGTTCTTGTTTACCTAGATGATGTCGTAATTTATAGCAAGGTTGCAAACCAGCACATAGATCATTTGAGACAAGTGTTACAAAGATGCAGAGAGGTTGGAATCTCTCTTAACCCAAAAATTTTGTTTTTGCAATTTATGAATATAAAATTTTAGGATACCAAGTGTCTAAAGAAGGTACAACTATTGATCCTAAAAGGATTCATGCAATTTTGGAACTGTCATTGCCAAAACATAAGAAAGGATTGCAGAGTTTTATTGGGAGGATAAATTTTGTTAGACGCTTTATCCCTAATATTGCAAACTTATTAAAAACTTTGACTTCTATGCTGAAGAAAGATGTACCTTTCAGATGGACTAATGAGGGAAAGAGAAGTTTTGAAAAAATTAGGCAAGCTTTGTCATCAACCCCTACTTTAACTAATCCTGATTTCTCTAAGGATTTTATTTTATATGCTTATGGTGGTTTTGACACTATTTCAGCAATGCTGGTACAAAAGAATGAGGATAAACAAGAGAAACTAGTTGCATTTTTCAGCAAAGGTATGGAGGATTATGAGAAAACATACAATTTTTTTGAGAAACACATGCTAGCTGTTATTAAAGCCTTAAAAAAGTTTAAGCATTTAGTTGCTAGGAATAAAATACATCTGATGGTTGCACATCCTAGCATTAAAGAGTTCTTATTGAACAAAGATGTTAATGAAAAGAGAGCAGGATGGATAACAAGGGTTATGGAATATGATGTGTAAATTCATGTAGCCAAGCTGGTTAGAGGCAAAGGTTTGTGTTCTCAGATGGAAAAAGAAGCATATAAGTTTGAAGCCACTGAAGATGCTACCTTACTCCAAGGTAATTCTGTGTTAATCAATGATTCAACATCCTAGTTATCATATATGACTAGATTTCTACAAATTGGTCAATGTCCAATTAATATTGATAAAACCAAAAGAGGTACTTTAGGTTAAAATATATTCCTTACATTCCAATTGATGATATTCTTTATTCTTGGGCAAGAAAATGTCAAAAGTGTGCTCTATTTGTAGGAAAGAAAAAGTTGATAGTATCTCCATTAAAGCCAATCATTGTGGATCATCCATAATAAATGGGGAGTGGACTTTATAGGTCCAATAAATCCTAATTCTAGTGCAGGTCATAAATGGATTTTGACTGCTACAGACTATATTACCAGATGGACTAAGGCCATTTCATTAAAGGAGTCTACTGGATCTGCTCTGTTGAACTTCTATGATGATATTGTAACCAAGTTTTGTATTCCTCAATCAATAATTTCAAATAATAATTTAACTTTTGTTGGTTCAGCTATAATGGAGTGGGCTGTTAAAAATGGCATTGATCTAAATACTTCTTCATAAAATTATCCTTGGGCTAATGGTCTTGCAGAGTCTACTAATAAAAACCTAATTAGGATCATTAAAAAGACTTTGCAGGAAAATAAGAGAGATTGACACTCTAAACTGAAGGCAACCTTATTGCTGGATAGAATCACACCAAAATAGATTATTGGGAATTCACCCTATGTTCTGGTTTATGTTAAGGAGGCAAGATTGCCAATTTCTACTGAGTTTCCCACTTTACAGCTAGTTGATCAAATGATGTTGTTTGAAGAGGAAGATCCTCTTAAGCTGACATATGCTGAATTGCTATAGATTAAAGAAGAAAGAAGAAAAGCATTGAAGAATATGGAGTTAAGACAAGAGAAAACTAAAAGGTCTTTTAATAGAAGGGCTTCACCTAGAGTCTTCAAGGAAGGGGATTTAGTACTCAAGTGGGGTGCGATGAAGAGCAGACCATTTCAGCATGATAAATTTGACAATTTTTGGTCAGGCCCTTTTGTTATTACAGTTTGAAAAGAGAGTAATGCTTTCTAGTTGTCTACAGCTGATGGAGAAGATCTGCAAATTCTAGTTAATGGAATACACCTCAAGCTTTGCTTTGATGGCTAGGTTTAGTCTAGTTTCCTTTTCAATAAGTCTTTTCCAAGCACTAGGTCTTTAGGTTGCATAGGTCTAGGTTAGATGCATTTTCATTTCAATAAAGGATGCATTCATGGTTTCTAGTTTTCTAACTCTATTTCCCAAGGATAAGCTCTATAGGTCATGTCTAGCAGGCAAACATCTAGCATAAATCACCAAAAATGTTACCAAAAATTACAGCATACAGAAAAATAAACACATATAGGAAAAGACTGCATTTTAAGGGTCCAATTAACACTATCTTTTAGGTATTGTTGATTAACATTTCATTATTGCATTCATTATCAGATTTCATTATTGTACTCTAAGTATTGATCACATTTCAAAATTTCAAATTTATAACTGATCCTTACATTGTTATTCAAATTGAATGTAGTATACAAGTGTCCTTTCATATTTCATATTTCATGTCAATCAAAGAGTACATTTGTAGAATAGAAAGCATGATAGAAGTATGGAGTAGGGGTCCCATGCATTTCCTTATTGTATGTTTGTTGTTAGCTAGTTGTCTCTCAAGTCTTAGGTCTCCAGGTTCAGGTCTTCATCTTCACTAAGTCTTTAGGGTTTTTCACCTGCATCATGAGAGAGAAAATGGTGTTAGATCCAGCTGGATCTCAGTAATGGATGAAACACAAACAACATACAACTACAATCAATTCTTTCAATGCTGCATATCTATCTGGTAAATTTAATGTAATAAGGAAATGTGCATCCACACTAAGTGAAAAATAGTATTAAAGGGACTTGTTTTTAAACATGAAACCTTTTAATATTAATGGTCATTCTGATGTATATTATTCTTATTTTCAAAGCTAGATAATTGAATCAAAGGGACTTAGTGTTTCTATCTGAGAAACCTTTTTTTTAGAATGACATCAACATGCTAGTTTAACAAACACAAACAAACCAACAAACATTCATGAATTAGTGTCATCTCATATGACACTCACAAATAAACATTAATTGGCTCATTTTGTTTGCTGACCTAACAGGTTTATTGGTGATATGTGTGCAATAGGTGAACAAGTAAGTAAATGTAGATAACAAAATAAATGTACTGAATGTCATGAGCCCATGCTCAAACTTCACATAAGGAATTACATAAAAGAAAGTTGTTTGCATCACAAGAGGTTATAGTTTATGCAGATCCAGAAGAGGAGGATACAATTCATGAAGGATGTTAAAATGATGTCGCAGGAGACACGTGGTCAATAAAGGGTCCTAAGAAGAGATATGTAGAAATGGAGGAGAAAATGTTTACTATCATAATGTAGGGTGAATTTGAAGTAATGTTGTTATAGTAAGTATGCAAATGAAGAAAAGACATGTGAATGGGAGTCAATTATGGAAAATGCATGCTTAAAAATCAATCATGTCATCATCATTCTCATGTTATGAAGTGTTTCTATTTATGTTTACATAATAGTATGGTTTGAAAAAAATGAAGGTATATAACAGAATTGATAATCTGCATATGAGCTACAAATGAAAAACAATGTGCAAGAATTGGAGTAACAATATATTTATATGTTGTCATAGAGTGTGCATTTACAAAAAATGGCTACTTTGTGTCAAGATGAGAGAAAAACATATGCATAAACTATTGGCATTAAATGAGTACATCATGTCAACATTGTTTAATGAGATAAGAAATCAATATAGTGATATCTATTTCTGAAAACAAATTAAAAGGAATGTGCACATTAAACATTGATATCTATTTAGGTGCCATATCAATCCCCTTGGGAATTCAGTCTAATCATAGAGCAGAGGCCTTGGCTGCCCTCAACACTATCCTGCTGGTGGAAGAACTGGGATTCAAAAGAGTCTGGCTCAAAGGTGACTCTTTAAATATTATAAATAATATTAAAGATATCAACCCCCCTTCCTGGACTATCGAGCATATCATTCTCAAAATTAAATCTATATTCCAAACCTTTGAGTTGTTCCACATATCTCATAATTGTCAGGAGACCAATCAGGTTGCTGATTGTCTTGCCAATATTGGAGCCAATAGCAAGGGGATTCAAAAATGGAAAGGCAACACTATGAGTAATGATGTGGTCATCTCATTTATTAATTATGATAAAATCAAGCAAAAAGAAGGAGTCATTAAAAGGGTTTTTAATGATATTAATTAATTCATCTCAGATCGGGGGGAGTTGGATTGACGTCCAAAATAATGTGAAGTACATATCCAAGATATGGAATTTTGCTCTAATTATGAAAGCCCAAAATTTAATGTGTGCCGCTATCATTATTATTATCTTTGGCCAGTTTGCACATGTGAAGAGGATTGTGAATCAGTTTAATAGATTTAATCTTCCAAAGAACAACCAAAATCATAACATCTCCCAGTCTGTGAAAAAAGAGTAGGTGAAGTATCTATCCATGGGTGGTGATCTCAGAAGGGAAGAGCGTATGGAATGCAAGTGAAAGCAGGATAAGGAAGTGTGGAGAATCTTGAAGAAAGGTCATGTTCATCGATATCTTCAAAGAATCCATGGTTTTGATATAGATGTATCCAAAGCCTTTTTTTATGGCTGGGATAACGACACGGTAAATATAGCGGGAAAATATTTTAGCCTCAGCCTCGAGGTCCTTTCTGATATTATTGGTCTCCCGCTGGATGGTCTAAAGTACTCAAAAGAGGTGAAGTTTGGCACCAGAGCTTATGAGAAATTTCCTGTTACTGATGAGGAGAGGGCTCTTCTGGTGAAAGGTAAGAAAGACTATGTTGATATGGATAATATTGATAAAATTTGGGGTTCTCTTATCAAAGTTATAATGGAATAATTCACTCTTGAGGGGAGATTTTCTAGGGTCTACAATTATCATTTTGCCCTAGTTAATCACTTCAGACATGATGTCCGCATTTCTTTTCCCTCTTTTCTCCTCTGTTTGCTTAACTAGAGAATTACTCACTATAGAGTTAAGAATTTCCCTATCCTCCATGTAGGGCTTATCCGCCTAATAGCTGATTATGCTAGAGACCACATTCCTGACATTATCCCTACCCAGATTAAAAAAGGAATAATGTCAGATCTTTTTCAAAGAATCCTAAATCTAAGAAATATTTTTTTCCCTCTGAGCCGACTTCCTCTAAGCCTCTGGAGGGCTGAAGAATGATAAGAACCCTAGTGATGTCATTTCCCGTGTTCTTGATAAGAATGTCCTGGAATCCTCAGCCAGTCCTATCCTCCAGGAACCTGATGGTGCGAAGCTTATCGCCTAGGATACTGAGTCTAAGGTTGACAAGAATACTCAGATGGAGTCTAATTATGAGCCTAATCCTACTACCCAGACCCCTGCGGTGAAGGATTCGAAGGATCCTGAAATCAATAATGTCAAGGACAGCCTTGAGGAAAGTCAAGAAAATCTGAAAATTGGGGAAAAGCTTAACCCTGCTTTGGAGATTATTAATACAGAAGGAAACGAGAATATTGAGATTGAGGTTGAGGATGTTGTCAATAAAGACAAAGATATTGATACTAATCTTATTGATAGTAATGCAGACAACTCGGGGGACAACAACTTTAGGGTTCTGGGAGAGGAAAATTTGGATTCTCATGATTCTCCCAGCTTTGAGAAGGAGAACAAGGAAGAAGATAGCATGAGAACCCTTCATGGTAGAAAAACCTAATCTCTTCAAAGAGAAATCAGAAGGATGGACTCACAGGTCAGAAGAACTATCATCATGACCCCCCTTGAGATTGCTAAAAATAAATCCATCTACAGTTATAATCTAGACAAATGGGTGCAGAGTGATTTGGTTGAGCTTAAGAATAGATGTATCAAATTGGAAAACAAGAACTCTATGATCGAGGATACTATGGCTATACTCAGAAAGGAGTTTCCTCGTAATGCTGATGCCCGTGTGTTTGATTATGGTTCTTATATTGATGAAAAAATTAAAAAAGTAGTCGAGATAGCTATGATACCTATCAAGAAGAAAATAAGTGGTAATGAGGAAATGTTAAAACATTTTCTAAGTCTGGTGAACACAGGTATGAGGTCTACTCTGGAGAACTTGATTTCTCTAAGTAAAATGCTGGAAGGAAACACAGATACCATTGACCTTACTGATCCTACCCAGCAGATGGGACCTGGCACTCGAACTAGGTCAAAGAAGTAGAAGGCTGATGATCAGAATATTCAGAAGCTGAAAGACAATGTGAAGACCATGCAGACTCAGCTGGAGGAATCTGAGAGCTTCTTGAAGACTTTGTTTTGACCTCGGTGCTGGTGGCTTTCTTTCTCTGTTTCTCTTCCAGCGTCTTTTTTGTTTTTTTCTTTGTAGTTGCTTATTGTTGAATCTGGGAGTTGTCCCTTTGTAGCCTACTTCTTTCCTTGGGGCAGCTTGTTGTTCTTTGGGTTTTCATGCCTATCTCTCTTCTCTTTTGTTAAAGGGTTTCGGGGTCCCTTCAAAACCTATTTTTATCGTAATAAAAAACATTGATATATATTTATGCATATCTTCATGAGAATGGAGAAAAACAGGTTGTATTCATGTTATGGATCTCAATCAATTGAAGGGTCAATGATGCTGTGGTATTTCATTTCTTTAGAAAAGGAGGTCAAGTTTAGTATCCATATGCCTGATGTGAATATGAAGTAATGTTCTATGTGGAGTGTAAGGCAAACAATGTTATCTGGTGTATTGAAATGATAGTAACATTGTATGTAGGGGATGGAGTCGAGAAGATGCAGAGTAGGGGATGTACATGTTTGGGATGAGTTTCATGTCATGAATGTTTCCCATGATAGTCATGATCCCGTTCTCAAACCCCATGGGTGATGATTTATATAAATTTAAACATACAGTGTATTTTTCAACTAAAAGAAACATCATATTCTTAAAATTTTTAGACAGTAATAATAAAAGTTCAGACAAAGGGTTACATTATGTTGTAGATTGAAAATGTAATATGTTTAGGTCAATAAAAGAAGGCTCACGGCTTCATCAAAGTCCATAGTGTGAAGGTGTCATGTTTTATGACAGTATGGTAGTGGTCCAAAAGATATTACTGTCAGACTTCAAAGAAAGCATTGAATAAAGCTAATAGAAGGAAACATTAAATGGAGTCTACAACCGACAAGAATAATTTCTCAAACATCAGAATCACAAGATTGCATATGTTTCAAGTTTACTTCCTGATATTGAAAAATGGCCATGTGGGTATCCAAGTTTTGCCCCCATTCATCCAAAACAATGTGCAATAATGAAGAGAGTGACAAAAAACAAAGCAAAAGAGAGAAAAAACTCAAAGTGAAGCTTGATATTTCATGCTACAATGAAGGAGTCTATAGAAGAAGTAAATAAATGCCCTAATTTTCTGCTGAAAAGATGTAAATTCTTCCTTAACTAGTAATGCAAAAGAATAGCATGCTGACTACTGTAAGCAAGCTATGTCAATTATAGATGGAAGATAACAGAATGAGTAGAAGAGCTACTTATCTGGGTGTCATATATCGAGCATGGTGGAGTTAAAAAAAATGCTTACAAAGTGCCATGTGTTGTGGGCACAAACCAGTTCGAAAGGATTAAGGCCGAGTTCAAAAGAACTCAAAGTAAAGTAGAAAATCTCAACATGTTTTGATAGTCCAAGCTCTTCAAGTTGTAACTCTTTGAAAACTGTGGTTCAGACTCCCACTTCTTAAAGCTTCAGTCCATTGTACATTGTTAGCTTAGAATGAGTCTGAAGCTATGGCTGAAATATGCCAAGTTTCAAGAAAAATTTCATAAAAGATAACTCCACATATTTCAACCATAGCTCGTACATAGTCCAAGCTTATAGTGGTTTAACTCAAAGTAAAAACAAAATCTCAACATGTATTGACTGCCTGAGATCTCAAACCCAAGTTATGAGACCAGTTCAAGCATGGAGAGGCTGAGTTAATACTACAGAGGAGGTGCCATATGTCATGGCATGAGATTCAAAGAAAGCTATAGAAGTTATCCAAGAGCCCAAGCTCTTCATCACTCTAGTTCAAGAAAGGTGCAAAAATCTAGTAAAAATCCACAGAGAACGCCATGAGTAATGACATGCAGTGTTTTAAATCACAGTTTACAAGGAATCTAAGTTCACACAGCAAGAAGCCCGAGCTTGTTGTTAGGATCCAGATTCAATTCCATACATCATGGCTTCAAACTCCATATCCAACCAAACATGGAAACACATAACAAAATGAAAACCCTAAGCATTATTTCCAAAACCAAATGCAAAATGGAATGTGAAAATACATTATGCATAGTTTTGTGAAAACTTTGAAGTCCATTGACAAGAGAATTTAATGACCTATCAGTTGTAGTTCACCTTGAGTGCCACAACAGATAGAGATAGTTCACAGTGGGTATGGTCATGTTAGTTATGAGTTGTGATCAAGTATGGAGCTAGAGTTAGCTTAGCTATGACATCAGGCTTTGTTATGGGGTTAGGGTTTTTTAGATTATGGTGTCCGTTATGTTATGGTTTTAGGGTTTTTATGTCATGTATTTGGGGTTTATACATTTGGGTTAAATTTGGATGGGTTTTATTTTGTATTTTGTAATAAGTTGGTAAAACATGTAAAAAGATGTGAATCTTTAGAGACCAACTTTGGAGGGGCTAGTTTTAGGGCTGAATTCAGGGCTTAATTTGGGGCACTAATTAAGCCTTAAGATTAGTAACTTGCTATTTTGGAGGGTAGTTTGGAGGGAGGAGTGATTTTCGAAATTGGCTTCATGAGCTATATTACTAAGCTCTGGCTTCATTAGTAGGGGTTCAAAAATGGGAGAGAAGAGCTTTTAGTGAATGATTTTGATCCTATAGCCTTTCTTATGCATTTTGTATCCATTTAGTTCCAATTTGAGTATCAATTTTGTGTAAGAGGATGCATGTATTCCTTTCCATTATTCCAAAATTTGTTCATGTAACTACCCACAAATTTTGATAAGAATAAAGCTAGTCCATTTCTCATACACCTTGTTATGATATTTTGTTATCAATTCTGTTTCAATTTTATGCCTTCAAGTGTAGTGTATCTATAACATAGACTAGTGAATTATCTTACTTCCTATTCTAGGTTTGATAATGTAGCGTTTTGTAGAATATGCATGTCTGTTTATAGGAGCATTACTATTTGTGGTGAAATCCCTATTAGTGACTTTGAAGTTAGCCTATGTATTGGATAGTAAATGATTTTGTAGAAATCATTAGGGTATGTCAAGTGAATGTTAGTTTGAGCCTTTGAGAAATCTAAATTTTATTTGGTGTATCACCTTTCAAGTTTTATTCATTTAGTTTTAGTTAAAATTCTCCCTTTCCTTTTCAAAAAAACAAGAGAAAGCATTAGATTATTGATACCCCACAACCAATAGGAACCAACCTAGAATCTGAAGACTCCTTCTTAATCAGAGTCCACCCACAACTTGAGAAGATTTCCATTGTTAGGATAAAATATTGTTAAGCCCTAATACCTAAGTTGAGGTGGTATTTCTAAACTTCAAAAGTAATGTTTTATTATTCTCATTTGATTTAAAAAAAAAAATCTTGTGTGATCTCAATTTGATATTTACATTGCATTTATTATTTAATCTTAAATCTGAGGTTTTCTTTCAAGCCATTAAAATCTATAAATTCATTTAACATTATATATATCATGCATTATTCCTTAATTTTTATGTCTTCAACTTGTGTTGCTAATATTTATGTATTGGTATTTTTGTCTAGTGTGTCATCACATGTTGTTGTCACACCTTGACAAAATTTTATTCTTGAATGTTTTACTTAATGCCACTTTTTATTTTGAAAAACTAAAGTTTAATCCATAATTGATATGTTAATTTTGTAAGTGTGTGGCTTGATGCATTACATATCGCATAAAATACCCTAGTGCAATACTACGATCCCTTACTCACATACTTGTGCATGTGGGCTTATGAAAAATTTCTTATTTGCACATTCATGTGTGTTCATTTTTTGATTTCTTTACATTTGTTTCTTTTAGGGCATTTTAGATGGGTTAGTGTGTGGCAACACATGTAATGCATTTGTTGAGTGAGAGTGTATCTTATGTGATATCAACCTTGATAGAGAAGAAAGATACTATTTGTTGGAAGTCTCCTAGTGTATAAAACATTTACCTCTTATATTTTCCTTTTTATGTTCAAGTATGTTATCGCATATGGTAATATAACACCTCTTTGATTACAACCTCCTTTATGAACAACTATTAATTTTTGGTAAGTTTTTAAATATTTATTCTTAAAACATTCTTAAAGGTTAAGGGTATCTTTAATCTAATGCAAACAAAATTGAAAATTGATTTCCCCTTGGAATACATAAGTTTTATTTTTACTCATAGTCAATAGGTCAATAAAAAACCTTTCCTAAATGTCAATGCTAGGTTGAAGGTATTTTGCGTTCTTCTCAAGCAACCTCCCCCTATTACTATCTCAATATTTAAATCATGCTCAAATCCATTTATCTTACCTATGATGAAGACCTGAGCATTGAAAATAGAAACACCCATTCTAGCAACTTCTATTCTGATAGATTTTTGGGTGAATTCTCTCTTCAAAAGAAATTATTAGAGTGGAATGTTATACAGACACATATTTGCCTTATTTTGTAACATTACTTTAACATATTTATAAACTTTTCCACTGTCTATATCATCTCTCTACTATCCATTTTTATTATTTTAACTTAACATATTATATGTTCACCCATTTATAAAAAAACAATATCCTTATTGAGGTTATTATAGGCATTCTGTTAAAAACCCACACAAAGAGAGGGGAAACAGACAAAGGAGAAACCCAAATATGAGATCTATTGAATACATTGACTAGATAACTTGATCTCATCCCAAAATGATTACATAATTCCTCTATTTATAGAGGTTTTAGAATGCTCTATAATATTCTCTAGAATTCTCCAATCATATATAATAGTATGGATGGTGGTCGACTGGAAAGATCAAGATGGACGGTGTTGAAGAATGCTAGAAGTTTCACTCTTAGCTGTGCTGGTTGAGAATGGTAGGTAGTTCTCATTGTCGACAGAGACTTTATCATATAAGAGATAATTAATTTAACATTCGAACACATAAATTATGAATTATATCTAGCAAAATAATAAATATCCTACGATGTAACTTCTTTATTATAAATTGTATCTAATAAAATAAATGTGTAATCCACACATCATATATGGTTTAAAAAAATAGTGACACTTATATATTTGGTATGTTATAAATTTGAATATAGTTAGGATAAAATAAATAAAAGATCAAATAAGTAAAATAAGAACTGTATGAGACGATTTGTATTAATGAAATATTATAAATAAAATTATTAAAATGAGATCTCATGTTCAAATAGGGATATATTACTTCACATGGTTAGTAGAAACCCTATTAATATGTGATCTTTGTGTCATCACCAATTAATCAAATAAACAAATTATGCATTCAAATCATCTAGTATGAATAGCAAGATGTCGTTGAGTAAAAAATATGACAAATTCTTCCTCTACTATTCTTATTGAGTTTGGAATGTCTTCTATTGAGGTGGATAGGGGATTCATAGGAGAGGTGATAAATTGGCATCAATGAGCCTTTTTTGACTACTATAAGGTGGTTTGGGAGCTATTTTAAATCCCAATCTGAAGGTTTAGGGATCCTTCAAAAAATTCTATGTGTCGTCATTTTCTTGGTTGCTTGGGAGGTTCTATTTAAATGACTTAGTTTATTTTAATTTATATTTGAGAAACTTGAAGTGAAGGTTAGAGGGGCCATGTTAAAACCAATTGAATAGGTTAAGGGATCATGGAGCCAATCGAGTGAGGCTATAGAAACCTTGTTAGAGCCAATTGTTTAGGTTAAGGGAGCTTGCAAAAGACTTGGATCTTGTTCAATATTATGGGAGATATAATGTTCCTTTATTTTAAGGGAATTATTTTAGATTTTGGGTCAGTCCTACATGTAACTTGTGGACCTATTTTGGGCCACACATTTAAAATTGTTATGGACCAACATGTTTGTTAATGGAGGAATGAATCTCATATGTATTCAACATTTAAGAAATTCACAACATAAAATACCTAAAATTAGATTCACAATTGAGCAATTCTAAACATTTACTTTTTATTTGCATCAATTAATTTATGACTACTTAAATCCCATTCAAACCATTTATTTAAAAAAATTTCTTCAAGTATTGTTGTTACCCAAATTTTTCCATTCTGTGCAAATTGGCCTAGTCTGCCCTGTCTGGCATTTCTCTGTCATGGTTCCCAGGTCTTGGCTCTGCTTAAACCCTTAAACCCTCAGTCTTTCATGCAAAAGAAGTAATAAAACCCT
>MU225685.1:7775094-7792520 GCA_018584345.1 Thuja plicata | reverse complement strand
ACTTGCAGAAGAGTATGTCTGCTTGCAGGTTGTAACTAGTGTTTTATTGTTTAAAGCTGTTAACTGTGAAGAAGTCTTTCCTTTTAACTGGTTTATTCATGACCTGGTTATGAAATATTTATGCATGTCTATACAGGGGACTTGTGTTTTACTTACAATTCAGAGTTAGTTGACCCAGGGGTTTATCCTGTGTGTGTTATGTTTTCATGCCAATTTCGGTGCATCACCTAGTAGGTAGTTTGCTTTTAGTCATTTCCCTTTCAAGAAATCCTTCTATCCCTTTCCCTCAAAAGTTTTACTTTACTGTTTAAGAAGCAAATTAAGGTGATTATCCAAGAGGAACCAGCCTAGAACCTGGAGGTCTCATCTCAGTTAGCATAGGTCCCACAACCTGGAGATGATTTCCTTGTTATACTGGATTATCAAGACCAAGAGAGCTTGAGATCAGAGGCGCAAATTCAGTGTATAACAATTTCCATATAAATAATAAATATATTTTTTATAACTTCAAAACATAATTCAAATATCCTAAAAACCTCTAAATTTGTTTATGTCTCCCAGCCCACTTGGGAATTCTTTTATTTTGATCAGAATATGCAATTAGACTTGATTATTTTCCCTTGATCTAAGCGCAACCCAAAAAATTAATTGATACTACTAGTTACCAAATTTTCTTATAAAATCATAAACAATTTATTTTTGGAAACTTGAAATAAAAATCTAAATATTTTTTAAAAAAATTGACAGAGTTGAAGAAACACATTTATATCATCCATATACAAAACATATTACTTCTGAGTGTTTAGTTTTTGATTTCTGGTAAAAACAGGTTTTAGGGGGACTCAAAACCCCTTACAATTATTACAAAAAGGAATAGAAATTAAGCCCACTGAACTCAAATAGGACTAGAAACCAGCCTGCTAAACCCAGACCCAACAAAAAAAACTAGAAACCAGCAACATCACCCAACAACAAAAAATTGAAAACTAAACCAGCATAGAAACAAGGGAACAATAAGACCTAGGAAAACTCCAAAAGAGTTCCCTCCCCCTCTTTCTTGGCCTCAGACACCTTCTTGATTGCTGCATTAAAATCAAAGAGCTCCAGGATCCTGCCTTGGATCTTCTTCTTTTTTGCAGATCGTGTACGCTTGATTGGACCAACATCACCCGCATCATCTTTGTCTTCGAGCTTCACAGTTAGAGACCCAACATCCAGCTCAGACTTGATGGTATTGAAGCACTCCTTCGTAGACCCCATAAAGACGTTATTATCCAGCATGTGCTTCTTAAGATTTTTCTCCAAGATTTCAATTTTGTCCCTCATATCCTTCATGTTCTTCTCATCCTCTTTGTCCTTTCAGACTTCTATCCCCACCGACCCAGTTTCCAAGTTCCCCTGAAGAAGATCAACTTTGGTAGAGAGGGATAAAAAATTAAGATTGAGGCTTTTAATTTCCTTGAAAACCCATTTCATGAGGCGGAACAAATACATCAACATCGCCTTCACTATTTGGAGAAATCTGAAAGGTGGATCAATCTTGTCATCCATATCCGCTTGAAGGAGTTGAACAGTCCTATCATGCATGTCAATCATTTGCACAAAGGGAATGTTCCTAAAGCTAGTAGGGTTATTACCCTTCTCATCAAACTCCAACATAGGAATATCATTATCCTCCTTCCTATCTGAATACACCTCCATGACCATTTCAATCTGTGGGGAAATAGGAACATCATGTTCTTTGGAGCCGACATAATTAACCAGAATGGGAACCTTCTCACCACCCACATCCACATCTTTATTCTTGAAATTAGGGATGTCAACTTTTTCCTTGGCTTTATGGGCATACTCTTCCTTGTCCTCTTCCTCACCAAGATCACTAGTCGAAGCCGACATGGATGTTGGAAATGAGTTGAGTAACTGACATGGGGGTGAATAAGTTATGACAAAAACAAATCCAAGTCCCTTAGATGTCTTAAAAAAATTTAGTCGCTATTTCTTGGTTAACACAGATATTCTATTGTTACTCAGTTAACATAGCAAATCTTAAGATATTAACTATGATTATCTTTAGTAATTAATTGCAGAAACATAAACAATAAAGAAATTGAAATGTACATAGATAACACCAAGATTTAATGTGGAAACCCGATATGGGAAAAACCACCAATTGCAACTAGTCATTATTTTTAACTCTTCTGAAGTGAGCCCTATTAGGAGCCAACCCTATTAAAGGTTACAATAACACACTATTAGGTGTGACCCTATTAGAGGATTTAATCACCCTGTAAGGAGTGACCTTGTGAGAGGTCTTTAAAAACTTCAATGTAGAAATGTCACCTTGTGATAGGATTTATAAAATACTATTAAGTCTACTCTGCTAAGATATTTAGATCACTGCTACAATTGTTAGAAAGTAACAATGGATTGGCCTGTTTTGATAAGAAACTATCTTTGCTGATTCAAATCTCTATTCTGGACTAAATACTTGATCCTCACTGATCAGATATTCTGTTTCAGTCCTCTATGTTCTTTCCTCAATCAAAATCTCATCTGATTTTGTCTTCACTCTTCATATCACATCCACATGCCATCTCTCCATATTCAATCCAAACTTGACCTTATATTTATATGTTAAGCCTTGTCAAGTCGGCCTTAATATCCTTCCAAATAAATAATAAAACTCATGTCTGTCAGCTGCATATAATCAATTATCCACAAAATATAAACCACTGTTAGTCGGCTGACACTAACTACTTTACTTGGTCAACACTAAGATCCTTCAATGCCTAACCAACACTGTAATGCCCGAGTGAACTCGGTTAGAACTGAAAAACACTTTGGTCCTCTTCAATTCCTGAGAGTGCTTGGCTTGAATTGACTATTCTCGGGTAGGATTAGACATTTGTGTAAACATCACTATACTTGTTTAAACATCAATGACAATACACAATTGAATAATTGTCATCAACAATCTCCCTCTTTGGCATTGATGGAAACAAAACATGTCATAATACAAAGAATTATAGAGCAGCAGTCATAAGAATGCAATTTTTATTAATGTCTTCAGCTTCAATCTGATTCTCATCCAATTTTATTAATATCTTTATCTTCATTCAGATTCTCATCCAAAACTCCTTCAATCACTGAAATACAAATTTCTCCCTCTTAGATTACTCTCCATCTCTAATAAAGTTCTCCCTCTGTCATCAGTCTCTCCATCAGTAATCATACAATGATATCTCCCTCTTTGACTGATCATTATGACATACACATACAGTAATCTCTCCATCTTTGATAACCAATTCCAAAGACACTAACTGACATATCCAATCAAATTGTAATGTACATGTCTCTACTGATTCATATGCAATAAGCTCTAAATATATGCATCAACATGTTAAGTTTGTTCCGTAGCTTGGTTGATGCATCACTAAACTGTGTTTTAGTGAGCCTCAATTAGGAGAATTACCCCTAGCTTTCCTCTAAGATAAAAAAAAATTCATCCTTAGGAAATGGTTTTGTGAATATTTCTACAATTTTTTCTTTAGTATTCACATATTCCAATCTATCATCCTTTTCCTAAACCAATTCTCTCAATAAATGATACTTTATTACAATATGTTTAGTCTTAGTATACATCACAGGGTTCTTTGAGATATTAATAGAACTGGTGTTGTCATAGTAGATAATAATTGGTTCTATGATTTCCTCCTTCATACCTGACAACAGTTGTTTGAACCATGTGATGTTTGAACAATTTACTGCTACAACAACATACTCTTCTTCTTTTGTAGATTGAGAGATATAGTTCTATTTCTTTCTTGTCAAGGAGTCTAACCTTTTTCCAAGAAATAATGCTCCACCATTTGTGCTCATTCTGTCATCAACACTTCCATCCCAATCAATATTAGTAAAATTATTCAAATCAAATTTTCCTCCTTTCTTGTACCATAATCCATAATCTTCAGTACCCTTAAGATATCTCAATATTCTTTTGATAGATATGAAATGATTCTCTCTAGGATTAGCTGAAAACCTTGCAACAATACCAACTGCTAATGCAATATCAGGTCTAGTGTGAACAACATATTTAATTTTACCAATCATGGATGTGTAGGTAGTCTGATTTACTTCCTTAGAATCATCATCCTTAGACAACTTATTTCCAGTAGGCATAGGTGCTCCAATTGGTCTAGAGTCTTACATCCCAAATTTCTTCAGTATCTCTTTGATGTATTTAGACTGGGTAATGTAGATACCATCCTTCATCTGATAAACTTGTAATCCAAGAAATAATTTTATTTCACCAAACACAGACATTTCCAATTCCTTACTCATAGCTTCTAAGAATTCTCTACATAATTCATCATATCCAGTAAACAATATAGATCATCAAAAAATATTTCTGCTAATAGTATCTTGTTATGAGGTCCTTCTTTGATATACAAGCTACTATTGTCATTAGTTCTTTAAAATCCAATGATGATCAAGTAACCATGCAATATTTCATACCAGGATCTAGGAGCTTGCTTCATTCCATACAATTCTTTGTGTAATTTTCAAACCATATTCCTTTTGTTAGGATCTACAAAACCTTTAGGTTGCTCAATGTAGACTTCTTCTTCAAGAATGTAGATTTTACATCCATTTGATATACCTTGTATCCTTTGTGTGCAACATATTCCAGGAGAGTTTTGAATCCTTCAAGTCTTGCAACAAGAGAAAAAGTTTCTCCATAATCAATACCCTCTTCTTGAGCATATCCTTTACATACTAATCTTGCCTTGTTTATGGAAACTTCTCCTTTTTCATTCATCTTATTTCTAAAAACTCATTTAGTACCAATCACATTATTATCTTTTGGTCTAGGTACAAGAGTCCAGGTTTTGTTCTTTTCTATCTACTCAATCTCTTCATTCATTACTTCAATCCATGTTTCATCATTAAATGCATCTTTAATAGTTCTAGGTTCAATTTCACTAAGAAAACATGTACCTTTAATTTTTTTTCTTGTCATTACACCTTATGTTTGATCTCCAATTATTTGTTCTAGTGCATGATGCCTTCTGACATATTTTGAAAGTACAAGATCCTTCCTTCTAGATTCTGGGCTTGTTCCACTGGGTTCACCATGCTCAAAATTTCTGTTATGTTCTTATGTCTGATACTTGGGTTCCATTGTCTGAGACTCAGAAACCTATGTTTGAGACTTGAGTGCCTCTATCTGCAACTCAGTTCCCTCTATTTTTGACTCAGTCTCTTCAGTCTTCGACTCAGTTTCCTCTACCAGTAGCTTGGGTTGCATAGTTGCAACTTAGGTTGAGCTGTTGGGGTTTGTGCAGATGAATTCAATGGTTGACTAGGATGCTGTCCAATCACCATTTCTTATGTCTTAGGTATAATATAAGGTTCATAATATACAAAGTTTCTGTAATCCTGAGTCTCTTTACTACTTTGTTCTTCACCTCTTTTTGCAAACTCATCAACCCTCACATGCACACTTTCTATGACTTTATGAGTAGAAAGATTCAAGCATTTATATGCTTTTCTTTTACAGGAGTAGCCTAGGAATATACCTTCATCATTTTTTACATCAAATTTTCCATTTCTTTCTTCCTTCAAGATGTAACATTTACTTCCAAATACTTTGAAATAACAAATATTAGGTTTATAGCCATACCATAATTCAAAAGTTGTCTTCTCAATACCTTTCTTCATTTGAACTCGGTTCAAGGTGTGATTTGTAGTGCTGGTGGCTTCCTCCAGTATTTGGTAGCAACATTCTTTTCAATCATCAAGGTTCTTACACAATCCATAATGGATTCATTTCTTCTTTCTTCTATACCATTCTGCTGTGTAGTACCAGGGACAGATACTTGTCTTTTGATTCCTCTTTCATTGCAGAATTCATTGAATTCATTAAAAATGAATTCTCCTCCTCTGTCAGATCTTAAGCATTTGAATTCCTTTCATGTTTATTTTTCAACTCTGGCTAGGTACCATTTGAAGTTCTGAAAAGTTTCAAATTTCTCTTTAAGAAACATAACATTCATCATTCTGGAATGATCATCAAAAAATAGAATGAAATAATTCTCACATGTGTAACTTTTTGTTCCAATTGGTCCACATAAGTCAGTATGTCCCAATTCCAAAAATTCTTTTGTATTGTAGTTCTTTCTCTTGAAAGTAGTTTTCCCCATCTTCCCAATTTGACATTGTTTGCATATTGCTAGTTTGGGTTTCTTTATAATAGGAATTCCTCTTACTCTTTTGTTCTTTCTTATGTTAACTTGGTTATCAAAGTTCACATGACATAACCTTTTATGCCATAACTGACGTTCTTCTACTTGTGCAATAAAACATGAACTTTCATTGAGATGAAGATAAAATAGATTACCTTTAGTTTGTCTGCTAGTTCAAACTAGGTTTCCCTTACCATCCAGGAGCTTGGCCTTATCATTCATGAATTCTACCTTGAAACTAATTTTATTCAGCTATCCCACACTTAGTAGATTGTGCCTTAGTCCTTCAACCCAATAAGCATTATCACATTTGATTCCTTCTGTTTAAGCAATACAATCTTTTCCTTTCACATAGTAGGGTTCATCATTTCCAAAAATGATACTCCCACCATCATAGAGCTCAAGATGTTCAAATTTGGTTTTATCACCAGTCATGTGGTGAGAACAACCACTATAAATTATCCAGGTGTCATTCTTTCTAATATGAGAATATAGTGTTGTCTTTTCATTATCTAACTCATCGTTAACAACAATATAAACCATTTCATCTTCATCTTCATCACTATCAGAATCTTTAGCAATGTAACATGATTTCTTACCTTTGTCTTTGTATCTTTTGTAATATTTATTTCCTTTATACTTGTTGAACTTCTTCTCACCTTTGTCTTTCTTTTTTGGACACTTAGCAGCAATGTGACCAACCTCATCACATGAAAAGAAAATTAATGGTATTCTTCCCTTGTACTGTCCTTTTCCTTTAGCAACTCTCCTTGCAAGTAATGCTTCAATGATTTCCAAATATTCATCATCGGATTCATCATCACTATCACTGTCAATCTATTTTCCTTTCATCTTTCCAAGGTTTCATTTATATTTGAATGCAGACTCAAGATTTCCAATATTAGGAGAGTAATTGTCAAAGTTATCCAACTCAAAAGTTAATAATCTCCTAATTAATCCATCTAGAGTTATACCATTACTGCATATCATTTCTTAAATAGCTGAAACTCTAATTGCATAGACAGGAAGTAAATTTCTCAATACCTTGCTAACCACTTTTGTGTCTTTAATTACTCCACCGGAAACTCTGATGACACTAACACTTTTCTTGATTCTTTCACTATATTTTGTAATGTACTCTCCTTATTTCATTTTCATTACATCAAATTGAACTTGGAGACTTTCTTCTTTGGATATCTTTACATTGACATCTCCTCTACGAATATTATGTAGTTTGTTCCACATATCAAAGGCATTATGGAAATCCTTGACTTCATCAAATTTGGAATAACTAAGTGCAGAGGCTATATCAATCATCATTATGTTGTGATGCTTCATGTCTATCATATGATCCACATTCAAAGGTCTCAGTGGTTCCATATACCTATGGTCCAAGAATTGAAAACTAGTATCTCCAATGGTAGATAGATGTAGTCTTATCAAATCTTGCCGTGCTGAAAAATTGTCTTTGTTAAGCTTCGGGATCTCCCTTCTGTAAGACATCTCCGATCTTTATCTTAGGCCTTAAAACCTTCCCAGAAAGTACCAAATGCTTTGATACCAAATGTTGGAAATGAGTTGATTAACTAAGAGGGGAGGGGTGAATCGGTTACAAAAAAAACAAATCCAAGTCCCTTAGATTTCTTAAAACAAATTATTCACTATTTCTCGGTTAACACATATATTCTACTGTCACTCGGTTAACATAGAAAATCTTAAGATATTAACTGTGATTATATTTAGTAATTAATTGCAGAAACATAAACCATAAAGTAAATGAAATGTACACAGATAACACCAAGATTTAATGTCAAAACCCAATATGGGAAAAACCACCAATTGCAATGCGTCACTATTTTTCACTCTTCTAAAGTGAGCCCTATTAGGAGCCAACCCTGTTAAAGGTTACAGTAGCACATTGTTAGGTGTGACTCTGTTAGAGGATTTAATCACCATGTAAGGAGTGGTCTTGTTAGAGGTCTTTAAACACTTCAAAGTAAAAATGTCACCTTGTGAGAGGATTTACAAAAGGCTGTTAAGTCTACTCTGTTAAGAGATTTAGATCACTGCTACGATTGTTAGAAAGTAACAATGGATTGACTTGTTTTGATAAGAAACTATCTTTGTTGATTCATATCTCTGTTCTAGATTAAATACTTGATCCTCACTTATCAAATATTTTTTTGCAGTCCTCTATGTTCAATCCTCAATCAGAATCCCATATTATTTCACCTTCACCCTTCATATCACATCCACATGCCATATCTCCATATTCAATCCAAACTTGACCTTATATTTTGTAAGGTAGAAAAATGTAAGGTGGAAAAATGTTGTTGTTGTTTTTGTGTGAATTCATTAAACATAAAATACCTTACATTTAAATATGTTATGGGGGTAAATAAGATGTTCTTCTTCTATCCTTAGATATGCAAAAGAAAGATCCAAGTTGATTAACCCAAAAGGAAGGATCAATGCATAAATGAATCAATCATTTGGAAACAAGAATAAGGAAGGAAGATCTTAAGTACCCTAGTTTGTTTTATAAATTTGAATGTATTTTAGATGTAGAAAGATTGATAACCTTAATTGAATTGAAAAGGAGAAATTCACTAACCTTGAAATATTGCAGATCTGAAGAATTCTATTTTCTGAAGCCTGTGTTTATTTTCTGGAAAATCTGAGACCAAATCTGGAATAGAAACGCAGAGACACACAAAACCCTAAAATATTTTTATGTTCTGAGATAGTTCCAATTTGTACCCTCAATTCAATGTCATCATTTGCTACAATTTCTGATTGCGCCCTAGGTCACAATCAACCTAAAAAGTCTAAGACTAAAATTCTACTTTGGGATACTGAAAGTTTGTCAAAAAGGGTATCCAAATCTCTGTCCTTGTCTGTTGTTCTGAACCTGTACTTGCAATAAAAAAAAGGTTTTTTTGTTGGAGGAGGGGTTTCCCTTGGTCAACCCCCTATTTTGTAATGAACCTCAAATATATAATTGAAATTGCAGAAATAAACAAAGTAAATGAAACAATTCACCTTGCTCATGTAAAAGGTCCTTGTGGAGGATTTGAATCATTGAATCGACAAGTATGGATGCACCAAATGGATGTAGAATAGAGAATTTAGGATGTCTTCAATAAATTAGTTGTAGATCTTCAACACCAATCTTGAATGGGTTCTTGAATTGGAAGAGGCTTGGAGGAATGTGGATGGTGAAATCTTCAACAAGAGGGCTCCATGGAGCTTGAATCCCTCAATGGCCACCAATGGATCTCCTTGATGAAATTGAGTGTTTGAGAAGTTATTAAGAATGGATGAATGCTTTAATGGCTACTTAGTTTGGTTCAAATATTTCTCCTTACCTTTCACTTAGTTGATGATTATCAAGTCTTAGTCCTTACAATCATGCTTAGAGAAAATGAGAGGAGAAAGCTTCCTTTTAAATGAATTTAGGGCACAATATTCTAGAGAGTCTGACATAGGAGAATTAAATTATAATTGGACCCATGCACCTAGAAGAGGACCCATGTTAAATATAATTTAGGATTTGTTGTCCTGAAGTTTGAAACAACCGACCCAGAAGCGGGAATTAACTTTTTCCAAAGATTGACATCTGAAAACCCTGAGATTCTGGAATTTGAATCCTGGGCCTTGAAAAAGTTTATTGTGACCTAGGTCAAGGTTGAGGTTGACCTTTACCTATGTCAATGTTGAGGTTGACCTTGACCCAAAAATTTTGACCTTGACCCTGAGGTCAAAGTTCCAGTTTCTCAGTCTGGAGTGCCAGAAATAGGTTGGAAAAAGTGGAAATGGGGCAGAATACGCAGATAAAGACAGATCAAAGTCAGGAACCCATTAAAGGTGCTTGACATGACCCCAAACCACTTAATCAAAAGGCTAAACAAGTCTACCATGGAAGTGCTTCCTTTTTCTCACTATACATTTAGCCCCCACTTTAGTAAGAGTATGGACTCAATACAAACTCTTGGTAAAGGAGATAAAAAATAATAGATAATATTATTAGAATCAAAAAGGGACAAAGGAATCCTCAAGCCCCCAAGGGACTTAAGTCTTTATCAACCCTAATATCATGATAAGAGAGAAATAGAAAGTTAAGAAGAAAGAGAGAAAGGGTATGGTTACCTCACCCAATGAGAACTTATGTCCCATTGTGAACCACATAAGGAAAAAAGTAACTGGAAAGATGGAGTTGAACCACCTAGTGAATGTGGCTACTCACTAGTCGTCCCATCAGAGAGATCCATTCTTAAGGACACCTTCTGACCATAAGGGATCAAAACATTGTATATTAAAACTGGAGGGATGAACAGATCCATGTAAATTTGAATTGGAGGGATCAAGAGATCCTAAAAAGTAAAATGTCCATGCTTTAAGGATTAGCCTTTAATCCATAAAGGGAAAATTTTTTTATTTTTGAAAATATTTTGAATGTGCATGGGTGCAAAAAGTGAGTAGAGTGTATGCCCCCACGTTAAAGTCATTACTAACACTTTAACAGGGGCAATGACTTGAACATAAACATAAACAACTCTACTAATTACGTTTCCACTATGAGATGCCCCCAAACAAAGACAAATCAAGGGAAATATCACATAAACATACAAAGAACACATAAGGGATCTACCTACTATGGGGTCAGTATGATCATAAGATAACATGTACATATAGATATGATATTATTGCAAATGAATTCATATCATTCCCCAAAGAGAGTAGAACTACAATCACAATGGAGGAAAGAAAACTCAAGAGTTATGAAGAAGAGTCTTTTCGGACCACAACATGGAGACCAAAAAGAATCAGTGCTACCATGTTGCAGATCCAAGCAGACTGCACAAGGAAAATATTTACGAATAATAGCACAAGTACAACATAACATGAAAACAACATATAGAAGAATAGAGAAACATATAGAGGAATTATACAACAATTTTGATTCCTTTATCACCTTGCACCAACAAAGTAACAAGGGTCATATAAAAGAGTCTAATAAACATTTAGCAAACACATTACAGGACAAGCATAATACAACATGAAAACACAAAAATGGCTACCATGAAGGATAAGCCAATCAGGTGCATTGCCTACTCTCCCCATCACAATTTATATCATTTAGGGAAGGTGGGAAACTTGCAAGAGGGACTACATCCAATACAGTAGGAATAATAGCCAGCTCCAAACAAGGATCCTCTTGAGAATCTCGTTTCTCGATACTAGGTGTAATTGTTAACTGAGTTGAAAGCATATGAGGTAAATCAGTGTCAAGATCAATGGTCTCATATTCATGACTAAGATCAATAGGATCATCTAGAGTATCCTCCTCATCAAGATTAATTAAAATGGGATCTAAGATGCGAATAGGATTATCATACTCATTTATTTTAACATAATTGTGAATATTAACTTCTTCCAACACATCAGGCATAGGTTGATCAAAAGAAGATAAATAATTTCAAAGAAGATAAGCATGGGCCCTAGCATTATCTCTACACTTCTTACGACATTCGTTAGAAGATTCATTATATTTTTCTTTGTTTGACACATGTGGAGAACTATGAGGAATAACCACTGACTCCTTCATAGGTTCTATACAAGGATTGATAGGACTTACACTACGTTGATAAGCAACACTGGGAGGTTGATTAATAGAGTTAGTAGTAATGGATAAAGGAGGTATAGAAGGAGTGGAAAAAAGACCATGGTTAATATCTATCCAAGGCATGCTTAACTCGACAATCTTATGATGTTTATAGGCTTGATATGAACAAAAAATTTTGTTAGGGTGAGGAGGACATGAATTAGGTAATGAGGTCCAAAATAAATCAGGAGTATCACAATCTCTAGGCCTGTAAGGTTGATATAAACTGTGATTAATCATTTTTACTTCTCCATTATGAATGAACTTAAGACATTTATGAATAGGGCAAGTGATAGCATGCATAACAGTTATCCAAGGCAAACCGAATTTGACTTGAAATTGATCAAATGTAGGAACAATAATGAAAGTAGTATCTACATCCTCACAACAAAGTTCAACGGGAAAGTTAATAGAACCAAGTGCAGGATAGAGATAACCATTACAAGTTTGGATCCATTCATCCAATGGATCATAACAATCACATTGTAGGCCTTTCATAAAAATATTTTCCTCAGTAATAACATTTATTAAAGATGTGGGATCAACAAGAAAAGCATGTGTAGGTATCTTAGAAATCCTAGCATAAATATAAAGGGGACCATTGGGAGCCTTAATAGTCTCAGAGTCATCAAAGGTAATTGAAAGTTCCCGAAGTCATTTATCCTTAATTTGTTTATGAGGTTTAGATGGAAATTGAAGTTGAGGAGGAGGAAAAGGATCCTAAATAATAGGTTGAGATGCAACAACACTCTCCACATGATTAACAATGTGATTAAGATCATCCATCTTTGAATCGTAAGTGATATCCACAGAAGATGGTTGAGCAATTGTATTAGTATCATCTGTAGGTAGAGGATTTGTATAGATTTGAAGGTTTTGATTAGGAGGAGAGACAGATTTGTTCTCATTACCATCAAAATTATCAACAAATAAGGCATTAGAGTCAATTAAGTCTTGAAATTTATACTTTAGAGAATAACATTTTTCAGTATCATGGCCATTCTGGTGATTTTATTGGCAACAAGCTTTAGAATCAAGGGATTTTGAAGCTATGGTAGTAGGAAGGAGAGGTCGAATAGGAGGAAAGGTAATCATATTAGCACTTAACAACCTACTCATAATAGAATGTAAATATTCAGAGAGAGGAGTAACTGTACAATTCATTCAGAAGGTAGTTGATGTAGAAGTAGCATTGTGAGATGCAACAACAACTTGATCAGCAACCACATTCATCTGTTTATTAATCTTGATGTAGTTATTAGGTTTCTAAAATTTATTAGGATTAGGAGCATTATCACTCTTATCAACTGGAACAAGAGCCATTGGAGTGTTGCTCTCAAATTGACCTACTTGTAATTGATAATGATGAATTGCTGCACAAAGTTGTTGAAAAGACGTAAATTTAGTAAGCAAAATCTTATCTCTAATATCCTTTTGTAAGTTTAAAATAAACATGTGTTGAATATAAATATAAGGAACATGATAAGAAATATGAGCATACAAATGCTTAAATCTACCTATAAAATCAGTCAACTTTTCCTTAATATTTTGTTTACAATGCATTAAATTAGTTAAGGAAACTTGCGGACCAATGTTATTATGAAATTGTTGAATGAAGGTATTACCAAGTTTAGGAAAAGAATTAATGGAATAAGGAGGTAAAGAAAAATACCATTGCAAAGCCTTATCAAAAAAGGTTCTAGCAAACAGTTTAGCTAAAATCATATGGTCATGAGCATAATCACTACAAAGGATTTGAAATGTTTTAACATGAATAACAAGATCGCCTTTACCATTGTAATTCTCTAGACAAGGAATATTGTCTTGTTGAGGAACAGTAGCACAGATAATGTATAAAGATAAGGGACTACCCATGTCACATGTAGGAATGATAAACTTGGATTGAGTTAAGGATACAAGTTGTTGTTGTAAAGATGACATAGTCTGAGCCAAACTAATAATTGTGGAATCATTAGAAGACATAGGTGGCATAGAAACATTAGGAACACCAAGAAAAGTGTAGGAAGAAGTAGGACTAGAAGATACAACCGGTGGAACATTTGGAACGATGGTTGGAAGGGGATTACTATAAGTAAAAGGTACACTATGGTATAGAGCTTGTGAGGTAGGTAGAGATACTGGTGGAACACACATGAATAGATGAAATTGGGAGTGATGTAGTCATCAAAGGATGAGTGTAAGTAGGAATGCTAGGTAAAGGAACATAAGAAGGTCACTCACTAATGATAGGAGGAGTAAATACTAAATCTTGAGCCTCTTGAGCTAAATATTTAACATTTGAATGCACAAGATGAGTGATACCACACAATAAATTAACACATTGATCACTATCATGAAGGACTTTCTTAAGATCCTCTATAGTTTGAATGGAATCTTGATTATGGTTTTCTTGAATAAGCCAATTTCTCATTTAATCAAGTTTAGTTGAAATTTTTTGCACTTGTTTAGGAGGAACTCTTAAAGTATCTTCCTCATCATGAGATGAGTGAGAAAAATTATGCTCCATAGAAGGATTGGAATCATGAGTATTAAAATTATCATCCAGGATCCTATGGAAAGGAGAGGAACATTCAGGATCAAAGGAACCCACGATTCTATGACTTCTTCTTACTGGGATACTATAAGTAGGACTAGTAGTGGTAAAGCTCATACACCAATGCAATGCAAATGAACTAATTTAGAAAACAAAGATTTTAATTTTTTTGAAAGGGAAATGCAAGAACATAAGAAAGCTAATCTAATATGCATGCAAGATCTAACATAAAATATGTAAATCTAACACCAAAAAGAAAGAGTTGTCTATCGCGGGTTCACCAAAATGTAAGGTGGAAAAATGTTGTTGTTGTTTTTGTGTAGATTCATTGAACATAAAATACCTTACATTTAAATATGTTATGGTGGTAAATAAGATTCTCTCCTTCTATCCTTAGATATCCAAAAGAAAGGTCCAAGTTGATTAACCCAAAAGGAAGGATCAATGCATAAATGAATCAATCATTTGGAAACAAGAATAAGGAAGGAAGATCTTAAGTACCCCGGTTTAATTTATTGATTTGAATGTATTTTAGATGTAGAAAGATTGATAACCTTAATTGAATTGAATAGGAGAAATGCACTAACCTTAAAATATTGTAGATCGGAAGAATGTTGATTTTTGCAGCCTGTGTTGAGTTTCAGGAATATCTGAGACCAGATCTGAAATGGAAACGTAGAGACGGACAAAACCCATAAATCTTTTTCCATTCTAAGATAGTTCCAATTTTTACCCTCAAGTCAATGTCACCATTTCCCAAAATTTCTAATTGCACCCTACGTCACAATTGACCTAAAAAGTCTTAGACTAAAATTCTATTTTTGGATCCTGAAAGTTTGCCAAAAAGGGTATCTAAATCTCTGTCCTAATTTGCTATTCTGAACCTGTACCTACAAGAAAAAGGGTTTTTTTTTGCGGGGATGGGTTTGCCTTGGTCAAACCCTGGTTTTGGAATTAACCTCAAATATATAATTGAAATCACAGAAATAAACAAAGTAAATGAAGTAATTTGTTAGAGTAATAGTCTATCGGGGTTACTAATTTAAATCATTATGATCTAATTAGTAACTTCCCTATTCACTCTAGTTTGCTTCAGCTAACCTTAGGCAGTTTCTATTTTTGTTGAGTTTCCCTTTTAGGGTTTCGGTATTCCTTTATAAGGAATCACCTCTTTGTATTTCATATCGAGATTGTAAATCATTTCATTGTTGAATATAGAACATAATTTCTGTCAACATGCATTTGCAGTCTCTGGCCTATCGGCCCCCATAGATTCTTCTGCCTCTCTGTATTTTTCTTCTTTGTAACTATCTTGCATGCAGGTGTTTCATGGTTGTATTGATGTTCATCAATTCTAACATGGTATTAGAGCTTCCCTACTGGTGGCTGTTCGAGTTTTTCTGAAGCATTCGAGAGTTTGCAGTTCGCCAGGCTGTTTCTGACATCTTTCATTAGTTCTGGGGGGTCTCTATTTTTGGAGGCACTTTGGGCTCAAACGGACACCACCATTGCGTCCGGAAGGCCCAAACACCCCAGGATTGATATAAAATTTGTCCGATTTGGACACCGGAGCATCAGGCAAATTTTCTCGGCCTTCTAGGGCCGTACGACACGTTTTTCGAGGAAAAAATATTAAAAAAAACACAAATTTTAATGTTTTTTTCACATTTTAAAAACGCACGCAGTATTATTTGCAACGCGCCACCGCTGGGCCGCCGCCGCCCCACCCGGGCCCGGCCTCTGGCGGTGCGCCTCCGTTGCGCCCCTGTTTCTACCGTCCGCTGCCCCACCTTATCTCACCGCGGCCCCGCCGCCCGGCGGCTCCCGCCGCCTCCGCCGCCGCCGTTTGTTATCCGGTGCGTGGCGCCCCGCGGCCCCAGCCGCTCCACTGCACGGTCCGCCGATTTTTTAATCTGCACCTCATCTGCAGCACGCCCGCTCCCCGCGGCTTCCGCGCCACCCTCTGCGCCCGCCGACACACAACCCGCCTCAGGCCCGCCGCCCCGCCGGCGCTCACCGCCAGCGGCGGCCCCTTTGCCAGTCCCCGCGGGCTCTTGACCTTAGCGCCCGGTCCTATGGTGACTGTGGGCTCGGGTTAAGCCCCCGGCACGCGCCATGTGCCCGGGGGCCCAATTTTTTTAGCCCCTGGGGGCCATTTGTAAGCCTTTTAGGGCATTTTGGGCCTTTATCACCTTTTTCGCTCTATAGAGAGCATACGGAGGTTTTTTTCTGACTTCTATATATCGTCGAAAATCTCTTTTCGAGCACTTTCCGATGGTAGAGGTTAGGGTTTTTGGTTCCACCATTTCAATAGCGATTTTTGTTGTTGAAGTCTGATATTTTGTTTTGCCTTCCGGGAGTCATATCTGGCTCATCCGAACTCCTTTTTTGGCAAATGAGATATCGTCGAAAAGCTGATTCTGTGTACTATTCAGTGGCAGAGGTATTTTTTCTAGATTCTGCTCTGGGTTTTCACTCCTCTGAGTTATGCAGTTTATGCCCTCTGGTGGTGTGCTTGGTTCTACAGGTCTGGGGATCTCTTCCTCTGAGTTCATAGTGCACTCTTCTTTCTGACTTCTGAGCTTGTATCCTCTTTCTGATGTATCTTTGTTCTGTAAACGCACTGAGATAAAGTGTCTTCTTCTACTTTTCTTGGATCTTGCACACCTGGTCCAGTTTTTTGTACCCGCACTGTGTTATAAAGTGCCATGGGGGGATTATGATGCATTTGCCACTATAGGCGCATCCACTTTTGTCAAGTGAGCGTACCTTCCATGACATTAGCCCATGTAGTCTGTGTCTATGACATCGCCCTTTATCCTGTGTGTGTACTTTTGTTGCACTGTTGGTGTTCCTGATTCTTCTTCTGCAGCTGTTTCTGGTACTGCATTTCAGTGTTCCTGTCACCTCTCCCAGTTCAACATTATGGGGGGGTTCACCTGTTGGTTCTATTGCTTCCTGG
>MU225685.1:7762036-7774675 GCA_018584345.1 Thuja plicata | reverse complement strand
ATTCCTTTATAAGGAATCACCTCTTTGTATTTCGTAAGGAGATCATTTTGTAATCATTATTGTGTTAATAGAAGATTATTTCTGTCACAATGGATTTGCAGTCTCTGGCCTATCGGCCGCCATAGCTCTTTGGATCCTTCTCTCTTCTGTCTTTTGCTTCTATCTCGTAATAGTCTTTGCATGCAGGTGATCTTGGTAGATTGATGTTCATCAATCTTAACATAATTCACCTTGCTCATGTAAAAGGTCCTTGTGGAGGATTCGAATCCTTGAATCCACAAGTATGGATGAATAAAATAGATGTAGAATGGAGAATGTAGGATGTCTTCAATCAATTGATTGTATATCTTCAACACCAATCTTGAATGGGTTCTTGAATTGGAAGAGGCTTGGAGGAATGTGGATGGAGATATCTTCAACAAGAGGGCTCCCTCGAGCTTGAATCCTTCAATGGCCACCAATGGATCTCCTTGATGAAAATGAGTGTTTGAGAAGTGCTTGAGAATGGATGAATTCTTCAATGGATACTTGGTTTTCTTCAAATCTTTCTCCTTAGCTTTCACTCAGTTGATGATTATCAATTCTTAGTCCTTATAATCATGCTTAGAGAAAGTGAGAGGAGAAAGCTTCATTTTATATAAAATTAGGGCACAATCTTCTAGAGAGGCAAACATAGGAGAATTAAATTCTAATTGGACCCATGCACCTAGAAGAGGACCTATGTTAAATATAATTTAGGATTTGTTGTCTTGAAGTTTGAAACAGCTGACCCAGAAGCGGGAATTAACTGTTTCCAAAGACCGCCATCCGGAAACCCTGAGATTCTAAAATTTGAATCCCGGGCCTCGAGAAGGTCGATTGTGACCTAGGTCAAGGTCGAGGTTGACCTTGACCTAGGTCGAGGTCAACCTTGACCTAGGTCAAGGTCAAGGTCAAACTTGACCCAAAAAGGTCGACATTGACCCTGAGGTCAAAGTTTTAGTTTCTCAGTCTAGGGTACTAGAAATAGGTTGGAAAAAGTGGAAATGGGGTAGAGTAGGGGGATAAAGCTAGATCAAAGATAGGAACCCATTCAAGGTGCTTGACATGACCCCAAACCACTTACTCGGAAGGCTAAACTAGTCTACCATGGAAGTGCTTCCATTTTCTGACTATACATATTTATATGTTAAGCCTTGTCAAGTCGACCTTAATATCCTTCCAAATAAAAAATAAAACTCATGTCTGTCGGCAACATATAATCAATTATCCTTAAAATATAAACCACTTTGATTCAGCTGACACTAACTATTTTACTCGGTCAACACTGAAATCCTTCAACACCCGACCAACACTGTAATGCCCGAGTCAACTTGGTTAAAAATGAAAAACACTTTGGTCCTCTTCAATGCCCAAGAGTGCTTGGCATGAACTGATTGTGTTCATATAGGATTAGACATTTTTGTAAACATCACTATACCTATGTAAACATCAATGACAATACACAATTGAATAATTGTCATCAACAAGGGACTCTCTTCTTTCCTCATCAGACTGGGTATGGGGGAAACCTTCGGTATCCTCATAACCTTCAACAATCTCACCTTCAGAATCCGTTTCCATGCCATCTTTCTTATCAAATTTTGATTTTTTTACCTACTGTTAGCTCCACTTTACTCTCATCCACCCTAATTCCACTTCTGAGTGTTTAGTTTCATTATTTACCATTCTTAGAAAAATATACTTTTATGATACTCAAAATAAATAACTTAATTTTCTCCTTACATAACCCTTATGATACAAAAAGTTTAGTTTGTACTTATCTACTTCTTTGATTTTGAATTGTCAAAAAATATATTTAGAATCACATTTAAACTATAATATATTTTGTTTCTCTTATTATTAGACTAAAAATAAACCAAATATGATAATTAAAAGCAATATATAATTAATAATAAACAAATCAATGAGGAAGGATTATTTAGGCTTGCCCCACACTAGCAAAGGTCATAAGACAATTCTCCTTCACTTCAACATATCAACATAGAAGCCATAATCAAAGTCCAAGAGCCACTATTTGGAAGTTCAAGTTAAGATGCCACTTTGAAGATTTGACTATGGATCTCAATTTTGAGAAGCTTTGCTCTTACCATTTAATAACAAACCCAGTAACAATAGTATGATTATTTATAAAATATTTTTAAGAATAGATGGGATTTTATTTTTGATATAATTTTAATTAAAATAGATATAATTTAGAAAATATTAGTTTGAAGTTACGAATTAAATTATTAAGAACCATTAATAAAATAGAACATTTAACAAGTTCATATTTATTATATTAATTTGATTTTATTGTTTTAACTGTGAATTCTGTAACACAAACAAGACATGTCCAAATTACAAAAGGCATAGCTTCCTTCCATACATCTTTAATAAATATAATGACCTTTGATAGCATACCTTGACCTTTAGGATACTCATTATTTCTTAAATTTCTTCGTGTACTATCATGAGGTGAAGATGGGAATTCATTGCACATTGGTGACTCCATGGGAGGTGTAACATCCACTTCGTGAGAACATGTTGTCATTGAAACTGACCAATGGAGATTTTGATCTTGAGGGATTGTTGATATCTTCATAGGAGTTACTATCTCTTTAAGAGGTGTTCTAGGAAGAATTTCAATAGGAGACATCCTTGACATAATATTACTAAAATGTTTATTTGGTGCCATTTCAGTAATAGATGTACTTTCTATATCTTCAATAGGAAGTGTGTTTTCTACAACAGATAGTAAAGAAGGGTCTTGCAATGTGATTATTTTATTATTAGATGTAATAAGGGATAAGTTTTATTTTTTATGAGTAGATGATATGTTTCCATTATGAAATTTTTTTCCATTAAAATGCATGGAAGGGCCTTGACGGATTAGAAACTTAGCAGGACTGAAAAGGTCTTGAGATTTCAAAATATCTTGATGCAATGTGGTTATTTTATTATTAGATGTAATTAGAGATATTTTTTTCTTTTTGGTGAGTTCATGGTATGTTTTCAACATGAAATACATTTCCATTAGAATGTGTCGAAGTGCCTTGAGGGATTGTAATCTTAGGAGGACTGAAATGGTGTTGAGCTTTTGTATTATATTGAGTATGGCATATTGATTTCTTAAATAATTGTGAATTGGAGGTTGATTGCATCCTATGTGGGGGATCACTTGAAAAGTATATGATGATCATTGTGAGATCATCAACTGAATGTTCCTTTAATGCATGTCTCACAAGCTCTTGGTATCACTTGATGGGGTCATTGCATAACCGTAATTTCTTCCTCACAACTTTTTGTGCAAAATCAATCTTCAAAACCTCCCATACACCATCACTTGCAATAATAAAAAACTCATCTTCTTGTGTAAGCTCATATGTAATAAACTCTAGGCCTACACTAATTGGGCTCAAAAGGTTCAAAGCCATGCTTTCCAACTTGAATTCCCAATCTCCCAACCCCCTTGAAATAGAAAGTTCACCATTTATACCATTTATATAACCATCACTATAAATTACTCCAACTAGAGACTCAATCATTAGCCTCTCATCTTTGTTAGTAGGATTGTGATCTATGGCCATAGTAATAGGTTTTCCCAACCTACTTAAGACTACATGACAATCACCTACATAAACAAGTTAAGAAATAAGACAACAATTTTAAACATAAACAATGAATGCTGAAAACACAAGAAAATATTAAAAAAAAAATGTTAAAATTTCCAAATCACCTACATTAGCAATGAAGAGTGTTCTTCCCCACACCAAGACCGTCAAAGACGTGCCCACTTTTAATATTTTCCACTGCCACAAAAGCGTTCGTCATGGCTGCTTCAACGTCATTTGGGAAATTCGGGTCATCGAGAATAAAGTCGAGAATTGTTTCCTTTACATATTTCGCCCGCTAGAGATTGTCAACACAGATATGCTCATCTTCCAGGAATTTCCTTTGACCTATGCTTGCGCAGCTACCAGAGTGAAAAATAGGCATAAATTTATTTTGCCTACCTATATTTTGTAATAATTATGTCGTAGGCGTTTCCATATGAAGAAGGCTAGGCTTATTTTTTAAATCAAGGATGGAAAATGATAGAGAGAGAATAACGACCATTCAAGTCTTTTTAACCGTTGGATTTCTCAGTCTCTGACGTCGCTTTGGTACTCTAATTTGCGCATGTATTATTCTATAGACAAGTTCTACCAGCCCACTTTGAACACATTCGGCCAATAGAAGTGCTCAGAAATTAGGTAGGAAGAGACGGGTCAAAGAGCGAGACCTTTTATTTGCTGATAATAAATCCCCTAGCTCCTCCCCTTCTTCCTTAACTCTCTCTCTCTTTATCGCCAACAACAATAGCTACAATTAAATCCCACTCTCCAGACAACACGTTTGGTCTTGTTGAGGTAAAAGGAAAATCAAAAGAATGTCCGTGAAATTGGAGGGCGAGGTGCACTCCTGGGCAGGTAGCCTATGTATGGGAAGCTGTGGGCTATTTGACAGATCAGAGAGTGTTTTCTTTGCTTCTTCCACTGCTTCAAAAAACCTCCTCGATGACGGGGAGTCCCTCAAATGGGCGGCCATCGAGAATCTCCCCACCTACGATCACCTCCGGATTGCCATTCTGAAAGACATTCATGGCGAGGTGGATGTTACAAATATCCAGCTTGACAGTCATGAGAAAGTACTCAACCGACTTGTCAAATTTGTCAAGCAGGACAATGAGCTCTTTCTCCACCACATGCATAGAAGAATTGACAAGTTTGGCGATACACTTCTTTGACCATTTCCTTTGTGGGACTGGGCCATGCTCTCATTCTTCTAACCTGCATTTTGTGGAATTCTTTCATTTTCATTTCCGAGTGGGCATTCAATTGCCGGATGTCGAAATCCGTTACGAGCACTTGAATGTCAATGCAGATGTCCATGTCGGTTGCAGGGCCTTACCTATGCTCCTCAACTTTACCCTTGATATGTTCAAGGTATTCATGATATTAGTGAACCTACCAGAGGCATGGACAACCATACAAATCATCTTGACCATCGTTGATTTTATTTGTAAGATGGTTGATATTTGTACCAGCCGATTGGGAAATAAATGTGATGGTAATTCACACCACAATACCACAAAGTCATTTGGAAGAACAGTCGTAACAAGCATATTTAAGCATAGGAAAGACAAATGGTCCCACCCAAAAAAATATCATGCCATAATCCAAGCATCGGTTTCTGAAATGGCACCATAGATGGAAGCACTAGTGAAGCTCGTCAAGGAGATCCCGGGCACGTACAGATCATCAAGGATATCTTATATAAATATACAATTATATAATAATTTTATACTTCGTAGTACAATTAATTAATTTGACAAAACTTTGGCAAGGATGATCTCTGTCGACATTGTTGGGTATTGACGTCGAAACCTGCAATGTCAATTTCAGGGGTTGTTGCATTCACTTCATTTGTACATGGGCAACAAAACAACCATGAATATTCTTCACGACGTCAGTGGTATAGTGAAGCCACAAGAATACGCACAAGAAGACTTAAACATGCTAAATTGCAGATTTACTATGACTGATATTTGATATTGAAATTGGGACCTTTATGTAGGCTTACGCTTCTTCTTAGACCTCATGCTTCGGGTAAGTCTACGCTCCTCTTGGCTCTTTTAGGAAGGATGGACGAGTCTCTGAGTGTATGCATGTCTTCCTTTATTCCCTGGTTTTAAATGATAGATATGAATCAGCATGGCCTGCCTGCTTATTGATGAACAATCAATAAAATAACTGTATAAAACAAAGCAACTGAATGATTCTTGAAAATATTGTCTCAGAAGATTTTAATAAAGCACGTGCCACTTTAGAGCCTGCGATCCCCCAAATTCACTGGGGATGGAAACCATAAATTTTTTAGGAGTCTAATTAATACTATCCTTCAGATATTATTGATTAACATTTCATTGTTACATTCATTATCAAGTATCATCATTGTACACTGAGTACTGGTCACATTCTAGAATTTAAAGAAAACTTATAACTGATCAATTACATTGTGCATTCAAACTGAGTGTAGTATACAAGTGTCTTTTCATATTTCACTCTTCATCTCAAGAAAAAGAGTACATTTGCATAATAGAAAGCATGATAGAAGTATGGAGTAGGGGTCCCATGTATTGCCTGGTGGTTTGTTGATGCTTGCTGGTTGTCTATCACATCCTAGGTCTCCAAGTCCTGGTCTTCATCTTCATTTAGGTCTTTAGGGTTTTCACCTATATCATGAGAGAGAAAAGACGGGTTAGATCCAGTTGGACCTAAGCAATACATGGGACACAAACAACATACAATCAATTGTTCTAATACTACATATCAATCTAATGAAATCAATGTAACAACAAAATATGCATCCACAATATCTGAAACACGGTATTAAAGGGACTTATTCTAAACATGAAACCTTTTGCTATTTATGGTCACTTTCATGGATGTTATTCTTGTATTTATAACCAGATATCTGAATGAAAGGGATTTAGTATTCCTATTTGAGAAACCTTTTTCAGAATTTGATCAAACTGTTAATTCAACAAACACAAATAAACCAACCAACATTCATGAATGAATGTCAGCCTAGATGAAACTCACCCACAAACATTAATTGATTCATTTTATCTGCTGACCTAACAGATTGATTGTTGATATGTGTGCAAAAGGTGATCATATGACTAAGTGCATATAGCAAGAGAAAATACAGATGCAGAAAAGGATCTATGATGCTAGAGGAGACACATGAGAAAGGAAGGGTTCTTAATGGACTGAATATGCAGAAGTGGAATGATGAGAGGTTCTCATTGAGAATGGGAAATAAAAGCAATGTTGTTACAGTGAGTACACAAATGCAGAAAAATCATAATGGTTTATCTTGAGAAAATAACTAAATTCATGCCTGGTATTATTATCATTTCTATATTATGAGCTACTACTATTATGTTTTTTAAAACAGTTGGATTTGCAAAGTAAAAAGATGCATAACAAGAAATGACAATTATTTGAAAGCTGCAAAAATAGAACAAAGAACAAGGATTTCAATAGCAGTAGGTTGATGTGCTTTCATAAAATGAACATTCACAGAAGATAGTTACATTATGGACAAAATAGGAGGAAGTATTCATCATCCAAAGAATTCTTTGATAGTTCATGATCTCAAAAAATTTCTCATGCCTCCAAATAAAATTTCAAGAGATGTCTTTATGCAGGGTATTTAGACAAATACATCTTATTCTAGTATAATGTTTATCATGCACAATGTAGGGGAGACAAACATAAAAATGGAGTATTCATGTTTTCAGGGTTCATGTTATGAAGATTATCCATGGGAATCACGAGCCTGTGCTTGAAACCCATGGGTAGTGTTTTATATGCTGATAAAAGAACAGTGTATTTTCACACTGGAAGGAACAACACTTTTAAAGTGTTCTGAACATGACATATTTTGATAAATTTTGTTTATAGTTTCACCAGTGAAGTCAAATGTTGTTTATTTTATCTAATTGTTGGAGGGAAAAAACTTTATTTGTTTTGAAAGAAAGAATAATGAAAGAAAAGTTTAGTTTGCAGAGATGGACATTTTTGTCCTCATGACAATATTGTTGTGTTTGAAAACATTAAGTGGAGTGCATTTGTATATAGATAGGATAGCCATGCACAAGAACCTGAGTTCATATCAAATATACACTTGTTCAAGATCAACTTAATAGTTATGTGGGTATATCTTTTTTTTGTTGTTGTTGACATTAATAAAGCACATAGAGCAATAATAAAGGAAATGACAGCAAGTAAACAACAGAAGGTAACTCTGAGTATGCTTAGGGTTGAAAAAGAAGTGATGAAAGCACATTCTATAGTTTTGAAGCAAGCAAACGACTACTACAACATACCGAGCATTAATATCAAAACAACTCAAGTTGCTGCCAGAGATATGTATTTTTAATAACTCATAAAAATGAAGTTTTTGAAACTCAAAGTTATGCATTTGGAATGCATTTAAAATGTAGAAGTAACAAGAAAAGACCAGATGTAACTTATCTGTAGAAAAGAGGACAAGAAGAACGAGTTTGAGATGCAGATTAGAAGCCAAGTGTCATGGGTTACAATAGAGGAGATGAAGCCTGAGTTTTAAAAAAAATGGATCAACAGAGAAAGTCATGACCTCTTCAAGTGTAAGTTCACCATAGACTGGGGATGAGTCTGAAACTGTGGCTGAGATTCCTAGTTTTGAGTCTGAGTTTAATGGATTCCTCTACACCTCCCAACCACAGCTTAGATTCACTCCACGCTTATAGTGGGTGTGAAACTTCCAAATTTAAGTCCAAGTTCAAAATAAAGAGTCAGCGCCATCCATTATGGCTTCTAAACATCTAGAGCCTGAGCTCTGCGAGCTACTCTGCAAGTGTCCCACACATTGGAGGCCACGGATAATAACTCACAGTTGATAGAGCCTGAGCTTTTGAATTCCATGTTCAACCAAATAAACTCCAAAAACTCCAACAAAATCCACAAAATGCGCCATATGTTATGGAAGAGCAAGTTCAAACCCACAGTTTCCCATAGAGCCCGAGAAGCCCGAGCTTCTCCACATACTCTAGAGGAAAATGCAGTACCATAGATTATGGCTTCCCAACTCCAGTTCAAACAATCATGGTGGCGCCACAGAGAAGAAAACCCTAGATGCAAATGAAATCGATAAATACTATGTATTGTATTTTACCCAATTTTGAAGTCCACTGACAAAGTTTGTAAATTCTATGAGAGTTCCCAGTGCATCAACATACCCTCCACACTTCCACGACATTACTTTTCATGCCACAAAGACAGAATTACATCTTCTCAATGATCTATTTAGGTCAATTATGAGTTGTTCTCAAGCATTCAGCTTGAGTTATATCAACTTTGTTATACCATGGTTGGATGATATAAAGTCAAGGTTTGATTCTTTGCTACCGACTTAGTGGAGTTAGGGTTTCCTATGGTGTCAGGTTATGGTTGGGGTTGTATTCCTTCCAAGTTTATGTATTCAGATGTTATGTAATAAAGTTGGTAGGGTATATAAAAGGGATGTATTTTATTCACCAACTTTGGGGGGGGAGCTAAGCTTAGGGCTTGATTTAGGGCACTTGTTAAGCCATATAGTTTACTAGCTTGCTTTTGTGGAGGGATTTTTGGGGGGAAATATTTTCAAAAATTTAAGCCATGTGGGATATATAGTGGATCCTTTGCTTCATGTTTAGGGGTTCACGATTTTAGAGAGAAGAGCTTTTAGTGAACTTCGTGTTCCTATAGCTACCTTTTTATGCTTTTGTATCCATTGTTAGTTCATGTTTGTGATATCAATTTTGTCCAAGAGGATGCTTGTATTCCTTGCCATTATTTTGAGATTCATTCATGTAACTACACACGGATTTTGAAAAGAATATAGTTGACCCATTTTTCATACATCTTGTGGTGATCATTTGTTCAAATCCTATTCAATTTTCTTTATTCAAGTGTAATACATCTGTAGCATGGATTAGTGGATTGTATTGATTCCTATTCTAGATTATAAAATATAAGCCTTTTGCAAAATATGCATGTTGTTGATAGTAAGATTTCTATTTGTGGTTAAACCCTAGTAGTGACTTTCAAATTAGCCTATGTATTGGATAGTGAGTGATATTGCAGAGATCATTAGGGTATGTTAAGTGGATGTCAGTTTGAGGCTTTGAGAGATCTGAATCTTATTTTGTGTATCACCTTTCAAGTTTTATTCATACAATTTTAGTTAGAATTTCTCGCTTTCCTTCCAAAAATCAGGAGAAGATAGTAAAAAATTGATACCCAAATTCAATAGGAACCGGCCTAGAATCTAGAGACTCCTTCTCAATCATAGTCCACCCACAACTAGAGAAGGTTTCCATTGTTAGGATAGAATACCTATAAATCCTTGATGCCTGAGTTGGGGTGGTAATTCTAAACATCAATAGTTTTTGGCACGTCCGGTGGGACCTTTGTGATACATGAACCGAATCCAAACAAGGAGTGGAAAAGACTTCAAGTATTTACAGTTATCACATACCAAGAGAGGAAGAACTTTACAGAGAGAGCCTAGAGGTCCAAAAGAGCTATCCTTCTAGCCCGTAGCAAGGGGTAGGAAGCTAGGAAGACCAAGGAAAAGAAGATCTAAGAGAAGTTCAACTCCTCCCACTTACTACGCTGATTTACCAAATTCTGATCAAGAATCTTCAGAAAGTCCTCCAGCACTTCTATTTCAAGTTGTTCTTGAGAAATCATCAGAAGAGGAACTACCTGAAGTTGTAGATCTTGCTTCAGCAACACCAGAAATTGCTAGAAGATTGCCTTTTGTTCCATTTGATCAAGGCATTCCTCTAAGGATTGCAAATCACAACAACATACCATTGGCATCATTAAAGGGATTGCCATCTTTCACAGGAGAAGGAAAAACAATAGCCATTGAGCACATCAAAGATATTGCTTCTCTTTGTAATGTCCATCAGATCACAGAGGAGGATGTGTCTTTGAAGCTACTAGTTGCATCATTGAAGAGCAAAGCATTGGAATGGTTACAAACTCTCCGAGTTGGATCTATTGATACATGGGATGCATTAGGTGAGGGATTATCTAAGTTTTTTGAAGATAAATCTAACAATCTTTCTTTGGTAGAACAACTGACTACTATCAAAAGGACACCACAAGAAGAGATGAGTGATTTCAATCTCAGATTTTAGAAGACTTGGAATAGGATTCCAGACACGGTAAGACCTTCTACTGAATATGCATTTTTGTACTTTCTTAAAAGCTTGAATAGTGATATTTTAGTAATGATCCAATCCATGGGGGGAAATTATTTACCTCAAGCTTTTGATATTGCAATAAGGGTAGAGAATAGTCTCATTCAGGTAGGAAAGATAGCTCCTAGGCCACCCATGCCTTATTTTCCTAACATCCACTCCAATATGTCATTAGTTGTTCCACCTTTAGCCTCATTTCCAACTTATAAGAGTGAAGAAATAATGCCTGATATCCCTTCTAATGAGTTGCAAGGTATAAAAGATAGCCAACAAAAGATTGAGAGCTTATTACAAACCTTTGGAAATGAGCTAGTGAACCTGAAAAGGTAGCAAACTCAAGGCAATCCAATAGCCCATAATCAAAATCAATTTGTTAGTTCTTCATCCCAGCAACCTACTCAACCCACTTACCAAAGTGGCAAGCATAAATACCAAGGAAGTAACACTGCAAATAGGCAAAATTAGAATCAAAGGCCTTATAGACCTTACAATCCTGCACCTCTTAATATTGTTAGGGATATTGTTCCTAACCAAAATAATATTGCTGCTGATTTTGAATGGTGCTTTCCTTGCAATGAACGCCATAATCAATCCACGTGTGCTAATGGAGTGCTTGATCAAGCCCTAATGGTTCAAAATGCAATTGATTCACAACCTATTGTATCTACTGAAGAGACTCAACAACACCCTAATCTAACTACTCCAGACACTGCATTTCTGAATTTTCCAGAGGAAGAGTTCTATGGAGCAAATGATGATTCACTTGTATCAGAAAACACAAGAGCCAAGAAGAGAGCTCTAGAATCAGAGCAATCAGCTGCTAGGTTTGCTTCCACAACTCAATCACACTCATTCCTTTAGTTTCTATTCTAAAGGGGTCCTCTACTCTTGCAAGAAAAGAAACACAAAATCAGAGGCAAGCAGATTAGACCATTGGTAAATCACCTCAGAAGGTATAATTTGTTTTTCCCTATAATATTGTTTATAATATGAAGAAGGTGAATGTTTCTATTTCTATGTGGGATTCATTAGCCATTCCAGGACAAGCCGATTTATTAAAGGAAGAGATGTCAAAAGGGACAACAAGTTCACAACAAGCTGTACATCATCCTCCTAGAGTGGTTATGGTCAATTCATAGCCTTCAATAGTTCATGAGGAAGTGGTTAAAGGATAAAAGAAGATTGGTAAAGTGTAGCAGCCAGTCACACAAGTGAGTAAAATACTGCAGATTTGAAGCAATCAACAATACCAGTTGAAAGAAAGTCAGAAAATATGTAGAAGATGATAGAAAAGGAAGGTAAGAAATCTGCAAATGTTAAGCCTCCTCTTTTTTGTGTTTCTTTAATTATTGGAAAAAAATTAGTGCATAATTTTATGGTGGAGAGTGGTGCAACCAGCACTATCATGCCAAAGAAGATAGCTGATTTGTTGGATTTAAAGTATGAACCCCTTGAGAAAAGAGTTTTCCAGCTTGATGGCTCTTTAGTTAAGACCATAGGTGTTGTTAAAAATGCAAGTTTGACCTCACACTTGTGTCCAAACTTCTCTATTTCCCAAGATACTTTTGTCATAGATCTGCCACCTTACTTTGCTCTATGTTTATCAAGAGACTTCAGAGCCAAAATAGATGGATACTTCTCATCAGATTGGTCTCACCTGTATTTTAGAACTAGATATGGTGCTAAGGTGACCATAAAATTAGAGTTATGGGCCAAAGACCACATAGAGCCTTATAATCCTAGTCCCATAAATGCAAGTTGTGTGATCATGGATC
>MU225685.1:7728822-7761986 GCA_018584345.1 Thuja plicata | reverse complement strand
ATCTTGATATTGTTCTAGATGAATGGGCAGCTAGAAATGATCAAGACAATGATGTGTTTGATGCTGGTTTTGGTAACTATGTGATGTTAGAATCTGATTCAGTTGTGCCTAATCTGATTAAAGATCAGTGTTCTGAATCTGAATTATCTAACCAGCTATGGGATCTATATTTTGATGGATCTAAGAATAAGGATGGTATTGGTGTAGGAGTTATGTTGGTTTCACCTCTTGGTGATAAATTTTATGCTTCTTACAAGCTATCTTTTCCATGTTCTAACAATATAGTTGAATATGAGAGTTTGATCCAGGGATTAGAATGGGCAAGGAAAAGAGGAATCAAATGCTTGAGGGCATTTGGGGACAGTGAGTTGATAGTAAGATAGGTGAGAGGTATCAATGTTGTTAAAAATGATCTTTTGAAGCTGTAAAAATCTAGAGTTTCTGACATTTTGGATAATTTTGATGCATTTAACCTTATTTCCATACCTAGAAGGAAAAATATGCGTGTTGATAGGTTGGCTGGTATTGGTGCTCATGTTTCAATTACTGAGAATAAAGGATAGATCTTAGATCATTCACATGTTAAAATTGTTGTAAGGCCATCTATCCCAGACAGTGATATTAATTGGCAAGTGTTTAACACTGATGAACATATTTTGAGCTTTATGACTAAAACATAAGACTTTTCAGCTTCTAAAAATGGCCAGTTCAATCAGAAAATGGAAAATTAGATCATTCATTTGAAGACTAATAAGCTTCCAAGGGGATTAGTCAGCTTAGAGTCAGATTTCAACTCTAATGATCAATTCAAAAAGAATAAAACTAGCTTGCTGATTAAAGAAAATCACTATGAAGAAGTGGAGATATTCAGAGACAAGTGCTTGAAGGTTGGTAACATTAATTCCCCTAAGGAAAAGAAAATGCTTATTGAGTTATTTAGGGAATATAATGATGTGTTTGCATGGAATTATGCTAACTTAAAAGGATTTGATCCTCAATTAACTCAACATACTATAGAATTAGAACCAAATGCTAAGCTTATTAGAAAAAGGCAAAGGCTTATCAATCCCAAGATAGAACCTTTAATGCTGAAAGAACTCAATAAACATCTGAATGGTGGCATAATATTCCCTATCAAGCATACATCTTGGGTTTCAAATCTTGTTCCTATGAGAAAGAAGAATAGAGATATAAGACTTTGTGTAGATTTTAGGGACCTCAATAGGGCATCTCTAAAAGATAGGCACCCTCTTCTTTATATGGAATAGATCCTACAATATGTATCTGGTTCTGAGAGATTCTCCCTTCTTGATGGTTACTCTAGCTATAACCAGGTATTAATAAGAGATGAAGATCAATTCAAAACTGCCTTCACTACTAAATGGGGTACAATGGCTTATACAAGAATGCCATTTGGATTATCAAACGCTGGAGCTACATTCTAGAAGGCAATGGACATGGCTTTCAAGAATTTGATGTATAAATTTGTTCTAGTATACCTTGATGATGTCACAATTTACAGCAGGGTTGCAAACCAACACATAAGCCACTTGAGACAAGTCTTACAAAGATGCAGGGAGTTTGGGATCTCCCTTAACCCCAAAAAATATTTTTTTGCAGTATATGAAGGTAAAATTTTAGGATACCAAGTGTCTAAAGAAGGGACATCAATTGATCCTGAAAGGATTTATGCAATTCTGGAATTATCATTACCAAAACATAAGAAAGGATTGCAGAGTTTCATTGGAAGGATAAATTTTGTTAGACATTTTATTCCTAATATTGTAGATTTGTTGAAACCTTTGACTGCTATATTAAAAAAGGATGTACCTTTTAGCTGGACTGCTAAAGGAAAGAATAATTTTGAACAGATTAAATAGGCTTTGTCTTCAGCCCCTACTTTAACTAATCCTGATTTCTTTAAGGATTTTGTTTTGTATGTTTAAGGTGGTATTGACACTATTTCAACAATGTTGGTGCAAAAGAATGAGGAAGGACAGGAGCAACCAGTAGCCTTTTTGAGCAAAGGTATGAATGATTATGAGAAAAGATACAGCTTTGTAGAAAAATATATACTAGCTGTTATAAAAGCTTTAAAAAGTTTAAGCATTTGGTTGTTGGGAATATAATACATCTAATGATTGCACACCCTAGAATTAAAGAGTTTTTATTAAACGACGATGTCAGTGAGAAAAGGGTAGGGTGGATAACTAAGGTCATGGAGTATGATGTGCAAATCCATGTGACCAAGCTGGTTAGAGGCAAAGGCTTATGTGCTTAGATGGCAGAAGGAGAAGATCAAGTTAAAGCCACTAAAGAGGTCATCTTGCCCCAAGGTAATTCTATACTAATTAATGATTCAACATCCTAGTTATCAGATATGACTAGATTTCTGCATATTGGTCAATGTCCAATGAATCTTGGCAAAGCCAAGAGAAGGTACTTTAGATTACAATCTATTCCTTATGTTCTAATTGATGATACTCTTTATAGGAAGGATTTTTCTGGTATGCTTCTCAAATGCATAGATTATATGGATCAAACAAAGTTTCTATCTGAATTCAATGATGGATCTTGTGGAGGGCATTTCAGCCCTAAAACTACAACATGGAAAATTTTAAGAGCTGGCTATTATTGGCTAGATTTGTTCAAAGATGCCCATTTATGGGCAAGAAAATGCCAAAAGTGTGCTATGTTTGCAGGAAAATAGAGGTTGGCAGAATTACCATTGAAGCCAATCATTGTGGACCAGCCATTCAACAAATGTGGAGTGGACTTCATAGGTCCAATAAATACAAATTCTAGTGCAGGACATAAGTGGATCTTAACTGCTACAGACTATTTCACCAGATGGACTGAAGCTATTGCACTAAAGGAATCTAATGGAGTTGTTGTTTTAAAGTTCTATGATGACATTGTAACAAGTTTTGGAGTCCCTCAATCAATAATCTCAGATAATGCCCTAGATTTTATTGGATCATCTATAACAGAGTGGGCTGTCAAGAATGGCATTTATTTAAACACTTCTTCCAATTGTTACCCACAGGGTAATGGTCTTGCAGAATCTACCAATAAGAACCTGATTAGGATCATCAAAAGACTCTACAAGAAAACAAGAGGGATTGGCACTTTAAATTCAAGGCATCCTTATGGCTGGATAGAATAACACCTAAATAGGTTATTGGGAATTCACCTTATGTCCTGGTTTATGGTAAAGAGGTCAGATTGCCTATTTCTACAAAATTTCCAGATTTACAGCTTGCTGATCAAATGTTACTATTTGAAGAGGAGGATCCTCTTAAACTAAGATATGTTGAATTGTTGCAACTAGAGGAAGAAATGAAGAAGGCATTGGATACTATGGAATTAAAGAAAGTATAGACCAAGAGGGCTTTTGATAGGAGAGCTACATCTAGAGATTTCAAGCAAGGTGATCTAGTACTCAAGTGGGATGTATTGAAAAGCAGGCGAGGGAAGCATGATAAGTTTGAACATTTTTGGTCAGGCCCTTTTGTTATCACACCCTGTAAGGAAAATAATGCTTATCAATTGGCCACAACTGATAGGGAAGTTCTGCAAATTCTAGTTAATGGAATTCACCTCAAGCTTTGCTTTGAGGGTTAGGTTTAGTCTAGGTTTCATTTCAATACGTGTTGTCCAAGCACTAGGTCTTTAGGTTGCATGAGTCTAGGTTACATGCATTTTCATTTCAATAAAGGTTTCATCCATGGTTCTGGTTTTATAAATTTTTTTCCCTAGGATAAGGTCTAAAGGTCATGTCTAGCAGGCAGACATCCATCAGAAGTCGCCAAAATTGTTACCCTAAATTACAACATACAAAAAGATAACTACAAATAGGAAAAGATTGCATTTTTAGGAGTATAATTAATAATATCCTTTAGATATTATTGATTAACATTTCATTGTTACATTCATTATCAAGTATCATCATTGTACACTGAGTATTGGTCGCATTCTACAAATTCAAGAAAACTTACAACTGATAAATTACATTGTGCATTCAAAATGAGTGTAGTATACAAGTGTCTTTTCATATTTCACTCTTCATGTCAAGAAAAAGAGTACATTTTAATAATAGAAAGCATGATAGAATTATGGAGTAGGGGTCCCATGCATTGCCTAGTAGTTTGTTGATGCTTTCTGGTTGTCTGTCAGGTCCTAGGTCTCCAAGCATTGGTCTTCATCTTCATTTAGGTCTTTAGGGTTTTCACCTGCATCACGAGAGAGAAAAGAGGTGTCAGATCTAGTTGGATCTAAGAAATACATGGGACACAAACAACATACAATCAATTCTTCTAATACTGCATATCAATCTGATGAAATCAATGTCATAAGAAAACATGCATCCACAATATCTGAAACATAGTATTAAAGGGACTTGTTGTAAACATAAAAGCTTTTTCTATTTATGGTAACTTTGATGAATGTTATTCTTGTCTTTATAACCAAATATCTGAATGAAAGGGATTTAGTATTCCTATTTGAGAAACCTTTTTTAGAAATTGATCAACCTGTTAATTCAACAAACACAAATAAATCAACCAACATTCATGAGTGAATGCCATCGTGGATGAAACTCACCCACAAACATTAATTGATTCATTTTATCTGTTGACCTAACAGATTGATTGGTGATATGTGTGCAAAAGGTGATCATATGACTAAGTGCAGATAGCAAGAGAAAATGTAGATGCAGAAAAGGATCTATGATGCTACAGGAAACACATGTGAAAGGAAGGGTTCTTAATGGAATAAATATGCAGAAGTGGAATGATGAGAGGTTCTCTTTGAAAATGGGAAATAAAATCAATGTTGTTACACTGAGTACACAAATGCAGAAAGGCATAATGGTTTATCTTGAGAAAATCACTAAATTCATGTCTGGTCTTATTATCATTTCTATATTATGAGCTACTACTGTTATGTTTTTTAAAACAGTTGGATTTGCAAAGTAAAAAGATGCATAACAAGAAATGACAATTATTTGAAATCTGCAAAAAGAGAACAAAGAACTAGGATTTCAATAATAGTAGGTTGGTGTTCTTTCATAAAATGAACTTTCATAGAAGACAGTTATGTTATGGACAAAACAGCAGGGAGTATTCAGCATCCAAAGAATTTTGTGATAGTTCATGATCTCAAAAAAGTTCTCATGCCTCCAAATAAAATTTCAAGAGATGTCTTTATGTAGGGTATTTAGACAGATACATCTTATTATGGTATAATGTTCATCATGCACAATGCAGGGGAGACAGACATAAAAATGGAGTATTCATGTTTTTTAGGGTTCCTATTATGAAGATTATCCCTGGGAGTCACGAGCCCTTGCTCAAACCCAATGGGTAGTGTTTTATATGCTGATAAAAGAACAGTGTATTTTCACACTAGAAGGAACAACACTTTTACAGTGTTATGAAAATGACATGTTTTGATAATTTTTTCTCACGGTTTCACCAGTGAAGTTGAATGTTGTTTATTTTATCTAATTGCTGAAGGGAAAAACTTTATTTGTTTTGAAATACAATATAACAAAAGAAAAGTTCAGTTTGCAGAGATGGACATTTTTGTCCTCATGACAATATTGTCGTGTTTGAAAAAAATTAAGTGGAGTGCATTTGTATACAGACATGATAGCCATGCATGAGAACCTGAGTTCATATCAAATATACACCTATTCGAGATCAACTTAATAGCTATGTGGGTATATCTTTTTGTTGTTGTTGTTTACATTAATAAAGCATAGAGAGCAGTAATGAAGGAAATGACAACAAGTAAACAAAATAAGGTAACTTTGAGTATGTTTACGGTTGCAAAAGAAGTGATGAAAGAACATGCTAGAGTTTCAAAGTAAGCAAACAACTACTACAACATACATAGCATTAATATCAAAACACCTCAAGTTGCTGCCAAAGATGTGTATTTTTAATAACTCATAAAAATGAAGTTGTTGAAACTCAAAGTTACGCATTTGGAATGCATTTAAAATGTAGAAGTAACAAGAAAAGACCAGATGTAACTTATCTTAAGAAAAGAGGACAAATAGACCTGGTTTGAGATGTGGATTAGAAACCAAGTATCGTGGGTTACAACAGAGGAGATGAAGCCCGAGTTTTTAAAAAAAGATCAATAGAGAAATCTGCGACCTCTTCAAGTGTAAGTTCACCATAGACTAGGGATGAGTCTGAAACTATGGCTGAGATGCCTTGTCTACACCTCTCAACCACAGCTCAGATTCACTCCAAGTTTACAATGGGTGTGAAACTTCCAACTTCAAGTCCCAGTTCAAAACAAAGAGTCAGTGCCATCCATTCTGGCTTCTAAACATCTAGATCCCAAGCTTTGCAAGCTACTCTGCAAGTGTCCCACACATTGGAGGCCACAGTTCATAACTCACAGTTGACAAAGCCCGAGCTTTTGAATTCCAAGTTCAACCAAATAAACTCCAAAAACTCCAACTGAATCCACAAAATATGCCATATGTTATGGCAGAGCAAGTCCAAACCCATGGTTTCCCACAGAGCCCGAGAAGCCCGAGCTTCTCCACATACTCCAGAAGAAAATGTAGCACCATTGATTATGGCTTCCCAATTCCAGTTCAAACAAGCATGGAAGCGCCACAGAGAAGAAAATCCTAGATGCAAATGAAATCGATAAACACTATGCATTGTGTTTTACCCAATTTTGAAGTCCACTGACAAATGGAGTAAATGCTATGACAGTTCCCAGTGCATCAATATTCCTCCACAGTGCCACAACAATACTTTTCATGCCACAAAGACATCATTACATCTTCTCAATTATCTATTTAGGTCAATTATGAGATGTTCTCAATCATTGAGCTTGGGGTATATCAACTTGGTTATGCCATGGTTGGATGATATAAAGTCAGGGTTTGATTCTTTGCTGCAGGCTTAGTGGAGTTAGGGTATCCTATGGTGTCAAGTTATGGTTGGGGTTGTATGCCTTTAGAGTTTATGTATTCAGATGTTATGTAATAAAGTAGGTAGCGTATATAAAAGGGATGTATTTTATTTACCAACTTTGGGGGGGTGCTAAGCATATGGCTTGATTTAGGGCACTTGTTAAGCCATATAGTTTAGTAGCTTGCTATTGTGGAGGGATTTTTGGGGGGAAATATTTTCAAAAATTTAATCCATGTGGGCTATATAGTGGATCCTTTGCTTCATGTTTAGGGGTTCAAGATTTTAGAGAGAAGAGATTTTAGTGAACTTCTTGTTCCTATAGCTACCTTTTTATGCTTTTGTATCCATTGTTAGTTCATGTTTCTGATATAGATATTGTGCAGGAGGATTCTTGTATTCCTTGCCATTATTTTGAGATTCATTCATGTAACTACACATAGATTTTGAGAAGATTATAGTTGACCCATTTTTCATACATTTTGTGGTGATCATTTGTTCAAATCCTATTCAATTTTCTGCATTCAATTGCATTACATCTGTAGCATGGATTAGTGGATTGTATCAATTCCTATTCTAGATTACAAAATATAAGCCTTTTGAAGAATATGCATGTTGTTGATAGTTAGATTTCTATTTGTGGTTAAACCCTAGTAGTGAATTTCAAATTAGCCTATGTATTGGACAGTGAGTTATATTGTAGAGATCATTAGTGTATGTTAAGTGAATGTCAGTTTGAGGCTTTGAGAGATATGAATCTTATTTGGTGTATCACCTTTCAAGTTTTATTCATACAATTTTAGTTAGAATTTCTCGCTTTCCTTCCTAAAATTAGGAGAAGATAGTATAAATTGATACCCAAGTTCTATAGGAACCAGCGTAGAATCCGGTGACTCCTTCTCAATCATAGCCACCCAAAGCTAGAGAAGGTTTCCATTTTTAGGATAGAATACCTATAAAACCTCAATACCTGAGTTGGGGTGGTAATTCTAAACCTCAACAAAACCCTTCAAGGGATCCTCTTCATTCTAGAAAAGTAAAAATCAGAATAAGAGTGTGCCTCCTAGGCTAAATTTTGAGGCTAGAAATGAATTAAGTAGGAGGAAGTTATGCTTTACTTACAAGGAGCCTTGGACTCAAGTTCATAGGTTCCTTGGGAAAGGAAAAATACATTATATTGAGGTAGCTTTTGTGGATGAGTATGAGCAGTGTGAGGGAAGTGACGAGGAGGATAGCGATGAGGAGACTCAGGTAGAGCCATCGTTGGAAGGAAAGAAGAAGAAGGCCCCTAATAAGAAGCCCACGGTTACTTTAGCATCCATTTTAGGGATTCCTACATGTCACCCCTTTCATTTGAAAGGAGTAGTTAGAGGGTAGAGGATTGTTTTCCTTTCAGATACTGGTGGTACACACAATTTTATCAGCAGATGTATGGTCTCCAGAAGAAGGCTACAGGTTGATGACATTCCAAAGTTTGAGGTCAAGGTAGAAGGAGGGGACTTTTGAGTTGTACATGGAAGATCTTCTATCTTCCAATTTAGTTTGGAGATTACCTTCTTGAGGCATACTTTTATGTCACTGAATTGGATAGTTTGGATGTGATATTGGGTATGTAGTGGTTGAAGACCCTAGGGAGGTACACCATTAATCACAAGCTAAAACAATTAGAGTTTATGTAGGGTGATCAATAGGTGATTCTTAAGTCCATGCTAGATGGCAGGCCTAGATTAGTATCTACTCATAGGATGGAGGCCATCATGAGACATATTGACATGGAGTGGGCAGCCCAATGCTTCATATCCACTAAAAGAAAATTGGACTTGGGGCAGCAGGTTCACTTTGATGTTCAGAATGTGCTTGATAAGCACAAGAGGGTTTTCAAGGAGATTCTGCCAGGCATACCTCTAGACAGGGGATTGAGCATATCATAGAGATGGAGGAGGGTGCTAAACCCGTTATTACTACACCTTATCATCATTTGAGGCACTATAAGGAGGAGATAGAAAAGACAATAAAGGAACTCCTAGAAATGGGACACATCTGGCCCAGTTGTAGTCCCTTCGCTTCTTCATGGTCTTAGTGAAGAAGGATGGTACTCTTCGCATGTGTATTGATTATTGTGCACTGAATAATAGGACCATTAAGAATAGGTACCCTATTTCCTAGATTGATGAGTTGTTAGATGAGCTACATGGGGCAGTTTATTTCTCATATATAGATCTTAGATCAGGGTACCATCAGATACGTGTATGCGAGGAGGATGTTCATAAGACAACATTCAAATGTCACTACGAACACTACAAGTTTCTAGTGATGCCATTTGGGCTCACTAATGCATCGACCACCTTTGAGTCATGCATGAATCATTTATTCAAGAAATAGTTACGCAAGAGTGTTATGGTATTCTTTGATGATATCTTAGTCTTCAACAAGACTTGGGAGGAGCACTTGAGGCACTTGGATGAGGTTCTTAGAATCATGGAGAGTCAGTCTCTATTTGAAAAAGAATCCAAGTGTTAGTTTGGGTTGATAGAGATCCTCTATCTAGGGCATGTGATAGGGGTGGATGGAGTCAAGGTCCACCAGGTGAAGATATAGGAAATCTGAGATTGGCCATCACCACATAATGGGTTAGACTTGAGAGGGTTCCTTGGGTTATGTTCTTACTACAAGAGATTTGTAAAGGGATTCTCTCAGACAACAGCACCCCTCACTGATCTCACTCAGAAAGGGGCTTTCAGGTGGATAGATGAGACAGAGATAGTCTTTGATAGACTAAAGTCTATTATGAGTACTTGTCCAGTTTTAGCCCTACCAGATTTCTCTCATCTATTTTTTTGAGAGTGTGATGCCTCAGGTAACGGGATTGGTACAATATTGATGCAGGATAGGAATCCCATTTCATATGAGAGAAGAAAACTTAATGAAAATAAGAGGTTGTACTCCAAATATGACAAGGAAATACTTGCCATCATGCACGCATTAGCTAAATTCAGGCAGTATCTGGTGGGTGGCAAGTTTAGAGTTAAAATAGATCACAAAAGCTTGCGGTACTTCCTAGAGTAAAAAGAGTTGAACAAGAGATAATAGAAATGGGTTAGTAAGATCCAGGCGTATGATTTTGACATAGAGTATGTCAAGGGAAAAAATAACATTGTGCCTGATGCACTTTCTAGGAGACCTTTAGTTGCATCCTATTGTGTTCTATCTGAGATTTCTGCAGATTGGAAATCCCAATTACTGGTTGAGTATTCTAAAAATACTCAAGCATGTCAAATTTTTGACGAGAAGATTCTAGACAGAAGGTGCAAGGTAATGGGTGACATCATCTACTATAAGGGAAAGATTTACTTAGTGCTAGATTCTAGGCCCCAAGCTAAGATAATGAGGGTTGTTCATGATCCACCCACAACAGGACATTTGGGGTTTTTTAAAACCTCTAGGAAGGTTAGAGAGAGGTTCTCATGGAAGGGATACAAGGAAGATTTCCTCCAGCATGTCAAAGAGTGTCAGACTTGTCAGCAGAACAAGTCTGAACATGAGCACCCGACCGGTTTACTACAGCCCCTACCCATTCCTGCCCAGAAGTGGGAAGGTAATTTGTTGGATTTCATTACTTGTTTACCAAGAGTATAGGGTAGGGATAGCATTTATGTGGTGGTGAAAAGATTGACTAAGTTTTCTCACTTCTTCGCTATTTTAGCATATTGGTCAGCTGCATAGGTGGATGAATTATTCTTCCAAGAGGTTTTCAGGCTGCATGGTCTTCCCAAGGCCATCATTAGTGATAGGGACAGTAAATTGCTCAACACCTTTTCGCAGGAGTTTTTCAGGTTGACAGGCACCAAATTGGCACCCAGTACCAGTTACCATCCATAGACGGATGGCCAGACGGAGATTGTGAACAAGTGGGTAGAAGGATATCTTTGTAATTATGTAGCGGGGCAGAAGAGTGCCTAGTTCAAATGGTTGTAGTTGGGGGATTTTTTCTATAATTCCACCTACCATATGACTATTGGCATGTCACCATTTTGATCTCTCTACGACAATGAGCCATTATCTTTCATAGACTTGGCTCTTCAAGAGAGCAGGGCGCCAATCATGAGAGACTAGCTATAGGATCATCAGGATATGCTTAAGTCTCTCAGGGAGAACATTCATTGGGCATAGAATTCACAGAAGATGTATGCTGATCGATACTATAATTTAGTTTCAGATAAAATTTTGAAATTGAAGTTACGTCACATGCCACTCTTTATATGGTAATTTTTCTACTTTTTTTATTCATTTTTTTGTGTATTCTTAACTTGAAACTTTATCACATATGGATATACTTTTCACTAATTTTATAAAATATATATTTGAAATAAAATTTTAAATTTATATGTATTAAAATATAACTCTTTTTATTTGGCATAAGCTTTTGCCTCAACTATTTATCTAAAATAGAAATGAAATATATCATCTTGGCATTGATCCTTTTCTTTACTTAATCATATTTTTTTCAAAAAAATTAAATAAATTTTAGTATTTTTCCATCACAAGATAAAAAACCTTATGTTTTTGTGTTGATGACCTCCTTTTAATAACTAAAAAATATTAAATATTAAAACTAATTAAAGTATTAGAATAAATATTTATTAAAAAACTCATTTATAGATCTATAAAGGGATATTTTTATAAAAAAATTGTTAATAAGACTTGTGTTGTTTAAATATCAACTTTTCCAAACTTTTTTTGTTTTTTGGTAATTGGACCCTAAGTGAAATTGAATATGCACTTAATCGACACTTTCAATTATAAATGTTTAGACACATATATATTTAACTAAACTTATTTTTTAGTTAGAAATACTTAAATTGACTTGTGTTATTAGGATAGCCTAAAGTGTGACAAAACTTTATACTTTAACCTATTAGCAAACTTTAATTTACTAACCACATCATCTGAAATACTGAATAACTAAAAGCATAAGAGTGTAACATCCACAAACTGTAAACATTGTATCCAAAACCCCAAGAATCATCACCAAATGCAAAGGAATGTAGATCATTCTTCCATACAGACTTCAAATAATCTTTCATGCATATTTCATCTTCTAACACTATAGGGTAAAAGCATAATAATCTGTCACCCTTTTACAAAGGAAAAGGACAACAACACCAAAACTATAAAACTTCAAGGGCATAAAAGTCACATTTTTATTGAGAATTTGAAGATGATGTAAACTGATGAAATGTGTCAAATAGGATGAATTATATGCCTATAAATTTTTTTAAAAAATTTGAACCAAAATTAATGTTTTTTTGAACTTTTTAGGTCTATTTTTCATTTTCTGAAAAAAAAAACTATAAATTAGGGAGTTTACTTCTCGCCAAATCATTATAAGTTAAACATTTTTTTTCCTCCAATTTCAGAATATATTTTAGATGACATGTATAGGTAGTGCAGAAAAAAAGAAAGAAGTGTTTTCGATGTATAGTTTGCCCGTTATAAGTATTCAAAGTCGATCTTACTTGAAATTAACAGTTTTTGTCTCCCGCCATTTTTATCCTATCAAAGCTATACCAAAAACCAAATAAATTACATATTATTGAAGATGACTCTCTTCTCTAGTGTTATCTATGATTTTAAATTTTTTTGAATTAAATTAAAATTTTTCTATATTATCCGAAGCAACGACTTCTGAAAGCTTTAATAACCTACATGTAGTTTTTAACAAATTTGTTCAACGTTTTGTAGTCGAAACAATATAAAATTTATATGTAAATAATCATAGTTTCGAGATCTAGAAAAGGGCACTTTTATTTTTTTGACATTGTCTAGTTTGAGAAAAGAAAAAACCAGCAGAAGTGAAAACTTCTGGATTTTTTATGTTTTTGGAGGTTTGGCTGCCACATGGCATGCCACCTAGGTAGACTCGGCTAAGTAAGACTCGGCCGAGTCCTACTAGCTCTCCCATTGGCTTGCACACGAGCTGACTTGGCCACGTAGGTGCCATTCGGTGCCATGTTGACTGGGCCGAGTTTGACTAGGCTGGGTTGGACTCGGCCGAGTCAATCAAATTATCCTAAAAGGTGACAGATTATTGTGCTTTTACCCTATATCATTTTGAAAAAATCAAATGCACACTTAGGGGCAACACTAGAGAACACAAGAAAACCTGAGCACATATTTCTAATATAAACTTCACAACAAGTTGACATAAATGACAACAACAACACATATTTCCAATCACCAGAGAACATACAAACACATATTTATAATTTTCTCCCCACATTAGGTTGACATCAATGACAAAACCAATACATATTGCTAACAAAATTTTTCTTTCTTAAATGAAGACCTATTAGAAGAAATCTAAGTAGAACAACAGGTAATATATTATAACTATTAGAAGACTCAAATATGGTAGGTGTAGGCTTTAGAAAAAATTATATGGTCTCAAAAAATCTACTATGCCTTGGTATGCAAGATTGGAAAAGTACTGACACTAGAAAGGCTTCAAGAAAGACACCATAGATAGTAATATTTATTTTAAAATTATGGAGGATACAATTTTGATAGTTTTTGCGTATGTATATTATATAATATTTGGTGTAGATGATGAGATATGTAATAAATTTGGTGAGGAAATGTAACAAGATTTTTAAATGTCTATGCTAGCTCAGCTATAGATCTTTTGTAGACTTCAAATTACTTAGTTAGTGATGCAGGAGATTCATAGGGTCATAACTTTTGACTCAGATGTGGGTTTTGGTTGAAATTTTACAAGCAGATGCATGAAGTAAAGTTAATGGTTGTGATGGTGGCCCTTTTAACATTTTTTCAGGAGCTTGAAATTTCATCTTGACCTCCAAAATTGGCTTTTTCTATTTCTTTCCAATTTTTTGAGTTTTGTTTTTTGTAATAAATCCGAAATCATGTTTCAAATTTCGTGGGTTAGTTGGCAATTCATCTTGCCTTAGTTGGGAGATTTTCTTGCAAAAAATTGGGATTCATAGGATGAGTTTTGAAAATTACCAAAAATGGAAAAATCTGCCAAATATGGTAATTTTCAGAATTGTAATAAGTAGGAGTTTTATTTCATTGTAGAGGTAGAGTAAGTTGGAGAAGTTTAATGAAGAATTCAAATTCTGCAATTTTGTTTTGCATTTTTCTGAGTAATTGTTCTTGAGGGTTTTGGGGCTACATCCGTTAGACGATGGTATCTTTATCTCTCAAGAATTTCTTTCAAGGAAAGGTTGAGGAAATTTGGTTTGGAGGATTGAAAACTTGGAAGCACTCTTATGGTGATAGTTTTTCATTTAAACAATGATGACGAGTTACCTCTATCTAATCATATATTGTATAGGTCCATGGTTCGAGGTTTAGTGTAGTTAAACACCTCTAGGCCCATGGTATATGTTTTTTGTATGGAGCCTAAAAGGTATCAAGCTAGTACAAGAGGAAATACATGTGAAAGTAATTAAAAATAAATTCAAATATATGAAGGTTACTTTGAACTTTGGTCTATGTTATCAACTGGAAATTGAATTCTATTTGAATGCATACGTCAATGCTAATTGGACAAGTTATGTGGATGACAATAGAAGTACCAATGGTGGAGCCTTTTTTTGGGAGGCACACTCATTTTATGGCTCATTAAGAAGAAATATTTAGTGTCCCTATCAATAGCATGAGCATAATAGATAGTAACAGTGTTTTGCTACACTCACACATTGTGGATGAAGTGGATCTTTTGAGGGATAATAGGGTAATATATGGTGAACCCATTCCTATTATATATGACAATATAAGTGCCATAAGAATTTCAATGAATCTATCTATTCATTCTAAACTAAGCACATATTTATTAGGCATCATTTTCTAAGGGAGAAAAGTTGTAGATCAAGAGCCAAAATTATAATACGTGCCCATAAATTGTAGACATATTTTATAAAATATATTTGAAAGTAAATATTTGAGTACCCTAGACTAAAATTATGGGTTGTTGCCATTCCTTTCTATATGTATCTAGATGGTGCATCTATCCTGCATGAGTAACTCAAGATATATTCTTTTCTCTAGAGACTCGTGAAGGCTACATCCCAAGGGGAGTAGGAATTAAAAATGTTTATACTAATAGGTAGAGTATTCTTATCCTTTTTAAGACCCCTTTCCCTTTGCATATGATGTCAAACAGGGAGACAAATTAGAGAAAATACTAAGTGTTGCAACCAAGTATAAAACTCGAGGTTATTGCAAATGTATAGTGTGTTGTCATTGATGTCAACCCACGGTACACTTATATGGAAAAGGAGAATATTTTTGTAGATATAGAGTAGTATGTTGAGCTTGATTTCAACTCATCATATGGAAGATTTTGGTAGTTGTGTGACAATGTGTTGTCATTGATATCAACCAATATTTGTAAGCTTGAATGTCAAATATTGTAATATAATGTTCATGTTTGGATGTTAAATACATTGATCAAATGTTCATGGCTGGATACCAGCTATTCTAATAAAATTTTCATGGTTGGAAATCAAATCCATTGATCAAATGCTCATGGTTGGATATAAAATGTTCTAATAAAATTTTCATGTTTGGATGTCAAATGCTATATTTTGAAGCTTATGGTTAGATCTCAAAAATGATACATGATTAATACATTTTTGCAATGAAACAAATCAAGTATGCATTTCCAATTTTGGCATCTTTAAATCTTCCTTAATAATTTTTACCACATTTCTCTATGTTTTAAGTTATGGTTTCTTGGATTAAAATATAGAAAAAGGAGAATATAAAGTCTATATGTTTCTCATTTCATATACACACACTAAGAAGTTGTTAGTGTTTGTTGAGTAAAGACAATATTATTTCCTATGTGAATGGTTATGGAGAATGGTCCAAATTTGTTTTCATTTTAATATATTTTCTTTCCATTTGAGGGACTTGATCATATTGTTTGTAGATTACTTCTCCTCAAATTTTAAATGTTCAAGTGTATCACAAAAATGAGTCTAATTATTATATCTCAAGATTGTTTGACTAGTTAGCTTAAATGCATGTGGCAGTGTGAAATAATGGTGCAAGAATGTATTTCAATGTTATATAATGTTCTTATTTACTTTGTAAAATTATTCATAGAAATTTTTGGAGACTGTTTATTGACTAGAAAATCTGGTTTAAAGACTAAGTGTGTTTTGAGCTGAATAGGATATTTGTAACAATTCTTTAATGGTTGTCCCCATGTGGAGATGTATGAAAGAATGTTTTTAAGCCTACCTGTCTCTTACCTTGATCCATATGTGTTTGGAGAAAACCCATTTGGGCAATGCACAACTCATTTCTATATGTTTCATCTAGGCTAAATTAAAGAAGGTTGTTGATTTTTGTAGAGGATATAATTTAAAGATCAAATCAGTTGCAAGGATGTGAAGTTGTGTGATTTTTTTTGGTGTTGAGATGGATGCAAATGAGTTCTTAATTCATATTGGAAATAGTGAGAAAGAAGTATCTACATTTGAATAAGTCCATAAATGTTCCCGGTGAAGTGAGAATATGGTTTTTTTATCATATGTTTATGTTGTTAAAGAAGCCAAATAGATTTTCATGACTTTTTAGGTTGTAACCTCATTTTTTTTTCTTATTGAAAGTGCAGTGAGATTAAATTAATTTTAGTCATAAAATTGGTATTTTAGGGAGTTGTTTCCTTCTTGGGCTGATGTGCTAAAGAAAAGCTATACTTTTATTTTATACTCTGATATTTTTCATCATGGTTTTTTCCTTATTGGGCTTTCCATGTAAATCTAGTATTCTCTTATGAAATTATGTGGTATGATTTATTATTTTAATTATGATTTTATCCAAATGTATGATGTAAAGGTTTACACATAAGATAGGGAGAAATATTAAAAGGTTTTATTAATTTATTAATTCAGGACCCCTCTTCCAATATCCTATTGTGTTTGACAAAATACATTGAAAAATATATTACATATTTATATAAAAAAGGTAAGTTTGGGGTCAGTGATTTGATCTACTTGGGGCTTTGAATTACACTATTTAATCTTAAAATTTAGTTATATTTGTGTGATTTTTAGTATATAAAAGTAAGTAATATTATTGGTTAGGGTTGGCTGGGTGAGTTGAGTATTTATATATGGAGTCTTCTCCAAAGAAGTGCATGTATGAAGCATAAAATGACAAGTTTGAATTAATTATTGGATATAAGGAAGATGGATTGGAGAGGCTTGATGTCTTACAACAATTCATTGAAAGTTTAAAAGTATATATTGTAATGTTTTATTATTCTCACTGGATTTTTTTTTATAAATCTTGTGTGTTCTCAATTTGATATTTACATTACATATAATTTAATCTTGAATCCGAGGTTTTATTTCAAGCCATTATAAGATATAAATTCATTTGACATTGTAGATATCGTGCATTATTCCAAGTAAGTTTTTAGTCTTCAACTTGTGTAGCTAAGATTTCCACATTGGTATTTGTGTCAAGTGTGTCATCACATGTTGTTGTGACACCTTAATAAAATTTTAGTCTTGAATTTTTTTACTTAATACCACTCTTTATTTTGAAAAATTAAAGTTTAATCCATATTTCATATGTTAATTTTGTAAGTGTGAGGCTTAATGCATTGCATATAGCATAAAATACCCTAGTGAAATACTACGATTTCTTACTCACATACTTATGCATGTGGGATTATGAACAATTGCTTAAGTGCACATTCATGTGAGTTAGTTCTTTGATTTCTTTTTTTTTTTTTAAACAAAAGTGGGATAGCCACTAAATATATTTATTAATAAAAACTGGTTCAAGAGCTCATCCGGGAAAGAACCAGCAAGAAAACCCAGAATCCTTGCTCAGATACAATAATTACAATCAAGGACAAATTCACCACCCAGATGCATCGATCCTTGGTATCAAAATGTGACTACAAAGGTTGCATAATACCATAATAAGACCTATTGGCCGGTGTTGCTCATTGGTACTGGTAGTCGGTTAGACCTGCTAGTTGATACCACATGTCGGTTGTGTCGGTCAGTCCATCGGTGATGGATAGCCTTGTTAGTTGGTTTTTTTGGTCGGTGTCAGTTCTGGTTGTCGTTAGTGTCAGATCTAGTCATTGTCGGTGTCAGTTCTAGTCATCGTTGGTGTCGGGATTGGTCGTCGTCAGGGAACATTAGCACCGATATGGATACCTCAAGTCATGGTGCCCTTCCCATAAACAACCCAAAAAGATACCTCATCGGTGTCAGGACCAGTCGTCGTCAGGGAACATTAGCATTGATATGGATACCTCAAGTCATGGTACCCGTCCCACGTGATCACTCCACATTCAAAGAATTTGAAACTCGTAAATTGACAAAAATATGCCCAGAATCCAAAAATAGATTTACAAAAAGATGTTAGCTGAATATATGTCAAAAATGTTTTAAAATATCTCTTTTACAACCCACCTATATGGTATTAATCCTCCATGATAGCTGGATCTTCTTGCTGGCAAACCACAGTAGTCAGCCAAGCATGATCCATATTAGGAATTTCAGTAACCCATCCGTCGAGCTCCTCCTCTTGCTGATCATGAAGGGTACCCTACAAAACAAAACATGCATTTGGGTGTGTGCCCAAAACATAGGGAAAATTAAGATCTGGGACATGATTTGGGGGTGCAATAAATTCCAGGTTGGAAACTTGGGCCATCGTCTGATTAGGGGTCCATAATGAAACATTTGGAGACCCGAGGATGTCAAGCATGGCATAGACAATATGTTTAATATTTTCTTCAGTTTCTTTGCCCATGGCCCTGATTACAGTCGGCAAAGTGTTCTTCACAAGCCGGAAGCTCTATTTTTCTAGGGCTTTCTTAATGCTATCATATGTAGTCATACATTCATGGTTAGAGAGTAGTTGAAAATGAGAAAACAATCCACCGATGAGGGCAGGTCTAGACCATAAGTTGTATTTATGGATTACTAACATCAGTCGATTACCTCTAATGTATTTCTAAAGAATAACCTTATTTGAAATCAGAAGCAAGAGGTCTATAGACTGGAGTAGGCCCATTGCATTTGATAAGAAAATTGAAACAACTTGAGATGGGAAGGTAACTTGTTTTTTCTCTTGGCGCAAGTATGTGTTCTCCAATTACCCAATGGATGGCTCTGCAGATCCCTGGTGTGTGGCATATGAACATTTCTTCCATCTAGTAGTCATCAATTCAAGTAGGGAGGTGTGTCTCTGATTCATTTGAGAGAAGAAAGACTCTGTAATTCCATGGTAGCAGGTCTTCATGTAAAATCCCACAGGAAGCACATCTCAGGAGTTCGCCATTGGGGGTTTCCATCCTAGCGGTTGAAGTTGGGTGCTGCTAGAAGTCGAGCGCTGCTCTATTTTTCCAGTAAGATTATTGTGCTCTATTTTGCATAAATAATTTGAAGTTACCAACATTAAGCATTAATGAAGACTTAGTGAGCTGCATTTCATGTCAGCATTTGCATAGTGTGAGATCTTTCAGTGAATCTAGAGGTAATTTTGATTAGCTTCAATTTAATAGTCTTTAAGATCTCGGGGATTGAAGGTACTGTCTATATCCATTGGTGGTGTTCCATGTTTCCAATGTGCACATGTGAAGCCAACAAAAGAGTTAGCATTTAAAAAGGCCATGTGATTTTCTGATTTCTCGTATTCAAACTTTATGACACACAAACTCAATCTGTGGTATGGGCTAGCTTTCCTAAATCTCACATGTTATTGCCATGTGGATCTATTGTTGCTGAGCATTTTTTATAACTTCAATGTCCTTTTATTTATGCACTATGAGTTGGCACTGTGATGTCATTTAAAATGAGCTTGTGCAATTCAATTTTGCAGCTGATGAAATCCTAAGGACATGTGTCATCGAATTCAAACCCATCACATCCCAAGTTATAGAGGTAGTCTGCAACCTTGTTCCCTTCTTGCAGGGTATGGGAGATGAAAGTGGTTGGGAAACAATCTAGGAGTGTCCAAGTTTGTTGGAGAATGTATCTTAGTTTCCAATTATGAATCTCCAGTTTAATGCATGCATTAATGATAACCATAGATTCGCCGTTGATATGAATGTTTTCAAATCCTCCTTTTTTAGCCAGTATCAATCCATGGAATAAAGCTTGTGCTTCTATAGTATTGTTAGTTCCTATAGGTAGTGGGGATGCCATGCTGTCTAGCACATCACCTTTGTGATCTCTAATGCACACACCAATCCCTGAATGGCCCGGATTGCCTCTTGATGCACCGTCAAAGTTGATTTTGATAGTTTTTGGTTGAGGGGGAATCCAATGAGTGGATTCAGAACATAATGTTTGGCTGGCCTGCTCATGGTGACCCCATCCCATCGGTACATGAATGCCTTTCCATACCTGAATGACTAAGCTGTCCCAACTTGTTAGAACTTGATTGCATTTGATCCTACTATGGCTTGCATTTACTACTTCAGATATGGAGTTATCTATGCCAGTCTGGACAGATTCTAGTGAGTAAGAATTCTGTCAAAATATTCTCTTATTTCTTTCCCACCACAGAGACCAAACAACTATGGCTAGAATACACTTCCAAAGACTAGAAAAGAGAGAGTTTGCATAGAGCACTGGCCATGCTTGGAAGAGGTCCCATAATGTATTGGGAAGGGGAGAAGAGTAATTCAATTTGCCAAGAACATATGTCCAGCACTGTTGTGCAAAATGAAACTTTAATAAGAGATGGTCCACATCTTCCAGTTCAAGATCATAAAGAAAACATTTGAATGGTTGATAGATATGGAGTTTTTTTAACGAATCACTAGTGAGTTCTCTCTTTCTTTAAGCTATCCAAGAAAAACAACCAGCTTTAGCGAGTGTAACCTGGTTCCAGCAGAATGAAAATTCTTGATGCAAAACTTTGTTAGTTTGATATTGCTGGATAATTTTGTAACCATCTTTGATGTTGAATGACCCATCCTTTGCTGGAGCCCACAGAAGTCTATCCTCTTTGTTTGAGAGGATAACCACCTTACCTTGGAAAATTTGATTCATTCTATCTCTATCATGTGGAGAGATGGGCAGCTCAATCAGGTCTTTCCGGATAACTTTATTGGAAAATAGGCATACTGCAGATGTATAGTCAACTAGATAGATTCCCCAATGTGCTTTGGAATTTAGTGCCAAGTCATCCTGTTGTCCTGTTTGAAGTAAGGGAGGTGAACCATTCCAGAAATCTCTCCAAAATTTAACTTTTTTCCCATTATTTACCTCCCATGTAATATATTTAGTAACAATGTCTCTCGAGGCCATCATGAAATCCCAAATGGCAGATCCTTTAGGAGGGTCCTTGATAGTGAAGATTCTGGAGGGGCAAACATTGTCCAGATATTTCTGCAGCATAATTTGGCACCACTTGTTTTCTGGTTTTTGGTACATTTGCCAAACAAGTTTGCCCCAAGAGGCTTTGTTCCGATTTGATAGATCATGTATGCCTGCCCCTCCCAGGGCTTTCACCTGTGCCATTTCTTGCAAGGAGACAAGTGGAATTTTCTTTTCTCCATTAATATTTACTATCCAAAGAAAGTGGCGGATTAGCTTTTGGATTGTCTGGATCACTGAAGGGGGAGCTTTCAGTACTGAAAGTTAGTAATTAGGGATAGCAACCAGCACTTTTTTCATTAGAAGTATTTTCCCTGCTAGTGATAGCCATTTCATTTTCCATGCCACTATTCTGGACTTAATTCTGTTAATAATTGGAGACCAGTGTGTACACTTGTTTGCACCCATGAAGAAAGGAATGCCAAGGTATACGGATGGTAGGAATTCAATTATAAAGCCCAGAAGATTTACAATTCTATTTGAGATAATCTGATTGGTGTTGAAAAAATATATTTTGGATTTTTGGGCATTTATGACTTGTTTAGAAGCTACAGAATACAGATCCATGGTCTATTTGATTTGTTTTTCCTCTCTAATATTTGAGGCTCCAAATAGTAGAGTGTCATTTGCAAATAGAGAATGAGTGACTGATATTTCTGAATCTGCTATTTTTGAACCTATCCAAAGCCCAAGAACTTGTTGAGCATTATTGTATCTACTAAGAGCTTTAGCCATTAAAATGAAAAGGACCAGGGATACATGGTCACCTTGTCTAATTCCTTGCATGGATGGAAAGTAACCAGCTAGGACCCCATTGATTAGCATTGAGAACCTTGCCCCTGATATACAGGCTTTAATCCATTTACACCAGCTATCCATAAAGCCAAATTTTTTTAGTACATTAATAAGGAAAGTCCAATTGACTTTGTCATATGCTTTCATCATATCTAGTTTAATGACAAAATTTGATGATTTGCTTGTATTAATTAAGTGCAAAACCTCGTGTGCAACCATTGCACCCTCCATAGTGTCTCTTCCTGGGACAAATCCCCCTTGTTCAAGAGAAACAAGTTTTGGGATCAGCTGTTGTAATCTCAAGTATATCGCCTTTGTGATAATTTTATATATTGTGTTGTAGAGCGAAATTGGTCTAAAGTTTGAAAAAGATTTGGGAATTTTGATCTGGGGGATTATCGCATTATTTGTATTGTTAAAATATTTGAGCATACCTCTACTTTTCCTTGCTTCTTCAATCACTCTGAGAGCTTCCCATCCGATCAAGTCCCAGAATACTTGGTAGAAAAGGGCTGTGAATCCATCCAGCCCTAGAGACTTGTTCGAGGGCAAAGAAAATACAATTTTTTTCATTTCTGTCATAGTGAAAGGTGCCATAAGATCTGCATTATCAATTGCTATAATTATTGGAGGAATACCTTGCAGAATTTCTTGGAGTTGCTGATTTGCAGGTTCTTGTGGGTAGGGTGATGTGAGTAAGTTTTCAAAGAAGTTGACCCCTTCCTACTGAATTCCTTCAGCATCTGATACTGCTATTCTATTGTCTACTTTATGAATGGAGAATATACAATTTGTAGCTCTTTTCTATTGTGCAGAAGCATGGAAGTATTGAGTATTTTTGTCACCCTTTTTCAGCCATAATTCTCAAGATTTTTGACGTCAGTAGACCTCTTCTCTTTTGCATAATTCTTCCCATTCTTGCTGGAGTTGTTTCTACTTCTCGAAATTGTCCTTGTCCATACCTTGTTTCAATGTCATCTCAAGAATATCAGCCTGCTGTTGCTGGACCTTTTCTTTTTCTTTGAAAATGTTTTTGAAAGTTAACTCATTCCATTTTTTGATATGTTTCTTGACATACTTCAATTTGGTTGCAAACTAGTGCATTTTGGAGCCTTCACACCAAGGTGCACTGATCCACCATTGATGAATAAGGGGAGAGAATTGTGGGTGATGGAGCCACATTTTCTCAAATTTGAAGGCTGGCTGATGCTTGGTTCTCTAATTAGTTGTAGGATTTTGGAAGTGGAGAGATATTGGCAAATGGTCCAAACCAGGCATGGCCAAAATTTTAGATTGGAAAGAAAAAGCTGAGAGATTCCATTCTTGTGATATTAAGAACTGGTCCAATCTTACCGCAATGTGTGAGAATTGAGCTCTTCTATTCGTCCATGTGAAGGATCCATTGTTTGGTTCTATATCCAACAAGTTATTGTCTTCAACAAACTACAAGAAATCTTGGATTGTTTTCAACGGAGGGCTAATTCCTCCAATTTTTTCAGAGGCTTTGAGTATAGCATTAAAATCACCTCCCATGATAATGTGTTGGTTCACTTGGGCTTAAATGTTGTGTGTTAAGTTCATCCATACTCTCTGCTTATCAAGGGTTGCCATGGGCCCATATACATTAATCAAAATGAAGGCCAAGTCAAAAATTTTGATTGACAGCATTTGAAAATGGTCATTTTGTACTAAGAGCTTTCCTTGCACTGATTTGGGGTCCCATAATACTGCCAAGCCACCCGAGGTGCCATTGCCTTGCATATGTATAGAATGCCATTTAGTCCATTTTCTAATTGTTTTGTCGTAGCTGTCCTTTTAAAGTTTTGTTTCTTGCAATAAAATGATGTCAACCCTCATAGAATCTAGCACCTTCTTGATTCTACATCTTTTTTCAGAGGCGTTTATGCCTCTGATGTTCCATGAGGCTATCTTCATTTTTGACAAGGAGATCCCTTAGACCTCCTTGTCACTCTTTTTGAAATGGAAAATTTTCCATATAGGGTGGACTGAATTCCTGCAGCTATTTCAACCTTGGTCTGTAATGACTTAGGTTTTCTCCCCCTCTTCCTTGGTGATGGGGTAACCTGTTCTTTTTGATATGGTGGTTGATCAATTGATAATGTAAGATTTGGATCATAACCACCTAATGGTATGTAAAGTTCTATGCTCTGGGTTTTATTAAAATCCTAAAAGGAGCTTTCCTCAAGGCTGCATATAAATTCTTGGTCCATTTTTGCGGATTGGGGGAAGCTGGAAGCCTTGTCTAAATTACCAGGCTGCAAGATTGGGTCTGAAACTGTAGATTGATCAAGGTCTTTAATCTGAGAAGAGATTTGAAGCCTATTCCCTGTAAATTCATTGATATCGTGGAATAGCATGAAATCCCCATATTGGTTCTGTATGATTTCAGAGGAGTCTACATTCTGAAATGCACACACTATATCTTTTGTCACTTCTGGGCTTCGGCCTGTATTTGAGGTAGTCTGAATGATTTCTGGGAGCTCTTCAGAAAGTAAAACATTCTCTAACTCTATTGGCTCTTCTAGGTATTGTGCTTCGTTTCTGACTAGAGATTTTTTCTTCATATCTTCATCCCTTTGGAACTGGGAGGGGTACCTTGGCATACCACCTGTAGTTGTTTGATCTTCCTCAAATAAATCACCTTTAGAAAGGGAATCTTCATGAATCATTTTAGAGGCTAAATCAGTAATCATGTAATCTGTGTATTTCCTAGCATTAAGAGCAACTACAACATTTTCATTGAGGGCTTCCTTCATATCAGACATTTTAATGGGGGATTCTTTTTACATTATATTGTAGACAATATTGTTTATGTTTTGGAAGTTTTGCTCGGGTTCTTCCCAACTGATGGCTTTATCCTTCCTCTCTCTGTCGTAGCACATGAAAATATATCTTAAAGTGAAGAAGAAGTATATAGACACTCTATATGAGGGTATGTAAGTTTCTAAAGCATTTGAATTTGTGGGAAGCATATCTAGATCCAAAGAAAGTGTATCTGTGAGATTTAGATGTTCTAAAGTCTAGGCTTTGCAAGTTGTTGGCTCTGAATAGTTGTCTTCACAAACGCAGATGTCATGATGGTTACCCTTGTTACATTGAGATGTGAGGTGCCCGAGTTTGTCTTGCAATTGATAGATAGTTTCCGCACTTTGCAAGATGATTTGCTGGTCCCAACTGCCCTATTTTGAGGTGATCTTGATGTGGCTTGGTACTTTTTTGAAGCGATCAATAAGGATACAAAACCTGGAAACTCTGTGAGGATTTTCAAAGGGGATGAAGTCATGTCTAATGAATATACCAATTTGGGTGGACATTACTTCAATAATATTTGGATCTTTGTATTTTGAAGGAAACAAGGGGAGGGCATACCAGAATGGGAAGAACTTGTAGGCTAAGAGGTCCGGTTTAAAGTTAGGAGACCAGTTCATTGTATACAGACCCAGGCCATGGTAGAACCAACCTTTATTTTTATGCATAGCATCCTTATGGCCTGCAGACTTGAATATATCTACAAAAAAACCCAAATCTGCTTCCAATTCCAAAACATCTGATATTCCTTCCCAATTTAAAAAAGCACAATCCCTTATCTCTAAAAAATGTAAAGAGTTGGAGGAGAGCTTACCGAAGAGGGCTATTTTCTGTAAGATGCTAACATGATTCTTAAGCATGTGCTCTAGCAACAAGATACTAATCTCTTCTTGTGCTTCATGTAGGCCTCACGGTACATCCTTGGTAGCAGTGCCATGATTATTGGGAACCTGTGTTTGCTTGGGTTGCCAGACCTGTCTGCTGACTCTTGGATTGATGGGTGCTCTATGAAGATTTTTAGAAAGAGGCATTTCTGCAAGGTCCCCAGGCCCAAATTTTATGCCCTTTCCTGGGGCCTGATCATCTGCACATTCATCTGGAAATTTACCCAATTTTACTGGGGTACTAGGGGGCGTTCCCTTGCAGATGTCAAAAATTGATTGCTTCTATTTCAACAATCATGGTCTACGCCTGCGCTTGTTTTGTTGAGGTGCATGATCTAATTTAAATGGACGTTGTTGGTCCGATTTGAATTCCCACCCATTTTCCATTTTAAAATTTTTTGGGGGATTAATCCTTGGCTGGATTTGGGTAACTTTTAGTTTAACCGCTGCTTGAAATGAGGATTCCCCCTGCTCGTAACTAGAAAAACCTTGAAAGTTGGAGGGTTGTTCATGTTGGATCAGGGAAACCCTTTTCCTCAGAGGAAGAACCTTGTGTGTCTTTGCTTTGTGGTCTAGAGAAATGAGGAAATGGGGGTTCACAAAGAAGGGTTTGGCTAGCTGGACAAAAGCTTTCCCACTAAAAATTGATGTTTCAGCCGGAACATAGCCCTGTCGATCGAGATCTGAGGCTAATGGTGGAATATTTTTCTTAGGGAAGGGAAATGATTGAAATCCTTTGGCTTGAATTTCATGGGTGCGAAGCTTGGCAGGCTGCACAATGGGTGAGCACCTAAAAAGATGTGAGAAACTATGGGAAAATGTCGGATCCTACCCTATATTCTTAAAACTCTAAAAACCTAGATGAGGTGGATGTTGCAAATGAGATCTAAGGGGTTTGTATTGCGAGGGAGACTTACTATACAGGTGAGGAGCTCTGCCAAAATCCAGTGAGCATCCTTGTTGATATTTCTGATCCCATTGTCCTCTTTGGTTGTTCCTCCGTCGCATTGCCTCTCTGTTCCTCTGCCGCACTACCTCTCTGGAACTCTGCCGCACTACCTCTCTGGAGCTCTGCCGCACTGCCATTTTTTACCCTTACAATTTTATTTTTTATTTCTTTGAATTTGTTTCTTTTGGGGCATTTTAGAAGGGTTAGTGTGTGGCAATAAATGTAGTTCATTTGTTGAGTGAGAGTGCATCTTATGCGATATCAAACTTGATAGAGAAGAAAGATACTATTAGTTGGAGGTCTCCTAGTATATATAACATTTACCTCTTATATTTTCCTTTTTATGTTCAAGTATGTTATCACATATGATAATATAACACCTCTTTGATTATAACCCCCTTTATGAACAACTATTCATTTGTTAAATTTTTAAATATTTTATTCTTTAAACATTCTCAAAGGTTAAGTGTATCTTTAATCTAATGCAAATAAACCTTAAAATTGATTGGCCCTGGGAATACATAAGTGCTATTTTTACTTATAGTCAATAGGTCAATAAAAAACATTTTCTAGATGTCAATGCTAGGCTCAAGGTATTTTGCATTCTTCTCAAGAAACCTCTTCGTATTACTATATCAATATTAAAACCTTTCTCAAATCCATTTATCCTACGTATAATGAAGACCTTTCAAAAGTAATCATTAGAGTGGACTGTTGTACTGACACATATTGGCCTTATTTTGTAACATTATTTTAACATGTTTGTAAACTTTTCCACAATCTATATCATCTCCCTACTATGGATTTTTATTATTTTAAATTAACATATTATGTGTTTACTCGTTTATCCAAAAACAATATCCTCATTGAGGTCATTATAGGCATTATGTTAAAAACCCAGGTAAAGAGAGGGGAAACATTCAAAAGGTAACCATTCTGATCAATTATGCTAGCTCTGAGGAACATGATGTTCCTATTTTCCCAAAGATTGAGGTGGTCATGGAGGTCCAGTCGAATAGGAAGGAGGATAATGAGATTCTTGTTAAGGAGAATGATCAGAAGGGTAATTTCTCTTCCAGCTCTCGCAATATTCCCTTTGTGAGAATGGTTGACATGTAGGAAATTAATGTTCAACTCCTTTAAGAGGATATGGATGATAAGATTGATCCCCCTTTCACTGTCCTCCAAACGATGAAGGCGATGTTGATGTATTTGTTCCGCCTCATGAAATGGGTTTTCAAGGAAATTAAAATCCTCAATCTTTTTTCTCTCTCCCTCTCTGCCAAATTTGATCTTCTTCTAGGGAATTTGGATTCTGGATCAGCGAGGATGGAAGTCCGAAAGGACAAAGAGGATGAGAAAAACATGAAGGATATGCGGGACATAATGGATATTTTGGAGAAAATTCTTAAGAAGCATATGCTAGATAATAACCTTTATATGGGTTCTATGATGGAGTTCTTCAATACCATCAAGTTTGAACTGGATGCTGGGTCTCCAAATGTGAAGCTTTAAGATGACAAAGATGATGTAGATAATCCAGGTCTAGGCAAGCGTACAGGGTCTGCAAAAAATAAGAAGATCCAAGATAGGATCCTGGAGCTTTCATATTTTAATGCATCCATCAAGAAGGTGAGGCAAAGAAAGAGGTGGAGGGAACTCTTCTAGAGTTTGCCTAAGTCTTGTTGTTCCCTTGTTTTTGTGCTGGTTTAGTTTTAGGATTTTTGTTGCTAGGTGTTGTTGATGTTTTCTAGTTTTTTGGTTTTTTGTGTTGTTTCTGGGTTTTGTGAGCTTTTTTCCAGTCCTTTTTTAGTTCAGTGGGCTTAATATCTATTCATATTTTATAAATCTTGTAAGCAGTTTTAGGTCTCCCTTAAACCTATTTTTACCAGCAATCAAAAACATACAGAGGAGAAACCCAAATATGGGCTCTTTTGATTACACTGATCAAATAACATCATCTAATCCCAAAATGCTTACATAAAGGCTCTATTTATAGAGGCTTTAGAATGCTCTAGAATATGCTCTAGAATTCTCCAGTCATACATAATAGTATGGATGATGGTCAGCTGGAAATATCAAGATGGATGGTGCTGAAGAATGCTAGAAGTTTCCCTCTTAATTGTGCTGGTTGAAATTGGTAGGTAGTGGTCGCTTCCGACATAGAATTTTTTTTCTTAGAGATAATTAGTTTAATATTCAAACACATACATTATGAATTATATCTAGAAAAATATTAAATATCCTATGATATAACTTTTTAATTATGAATTGTATGTAACAAAATAAATATGTGATCCACACATCATATATGGTTTTAAAAAATAGTCACACTTATATATCTGATATGTTATAAATTTGACTTCAATTAGGATAAAATAAACTAAAGATCAAATGGGTAAAATAAGAACTATATTAGATGATTTGTATTAATGAATATTATAAACACAATTATTAAAATGAGATCTCATGTTTAAACAGGGATAGATTAGTTTGTATGGTCAGTGGAAACCCTATTAATCTGTGATCTTTGTATCATCACTAATTAATCAAATCAAAAAATTACTCAGTTAGAGCATCTATTTTCAATAGCAAGATGTCATTGAGTGAAAAATATGGCAAATTATTCCTCTACTATTCTTATTGAGGTGGGAACCTCTTTTATTGAGGTTGAAAGGGGATTCATAGGAGAGGTGATAACTTGGCATCAAAGAGCCTTTGTTGACTACTATAAGGTGGTTTGGGAGCCATTTTAAGACCCAATCTGAAGGTTTAGGGATCCTTCAAAAAATTCTATTCTATGTTATCTTCTTGGTTCCTTGGGAGGTTCAGTTTAATTGACTTAGTTTCTTTTATTTTATCTTTGAGAAACTTGAAGTGAAGGTTATAGGGGCCATGTTAAAACCAATTGAATAGGTTAACTGATGATAGAGCCAATCGAATGAGGCTATAGAAACATTGTTAGAGGCAATTGTTTAGGTTAAGGGAGGCTGCAAAAGCCTTGAATATTGTTCAATGTTATGGTAGATATCGTGTGCCTTTATTTTAAGGGAATTGTTTTCTATTTTGGCTTAGTCCTACATGTAACTTGTGGACCTATTTGGGGCCACACATCTAAAATTGTTATGGACCAATATGTTTTTTTTTATTAAGTAAAACAGGTTTTACAGGGTGCTTGAAATCCAAAACATAGAAAAAGATCGAAATGTATGCCCAAACAAAAAAAATAGAGAAAAAACATGAAACAAGCCACAACAAAGCCAAAGAAAAACCAACCTAAACTACTGACAAACAAATAACATAGGGACAACCATATGAGCCAGGGAAAAAAATCAAGAGATTTCCACCATCGAGCTTGTCGCCTCAGACTGGAGGATCTCCATCTTAGCTTCAGAATCCTTTATCTTCTAGAGATCAGTTGGGGCATCATTCTCCTTCTTTTTCTTAGCACTAGCCCTTGTCCTCTTACCTAGTCCCTATTCAGTCTTCTTCTCTTTTTCTACACATGTATTGGCCACATTAGTCCCTTCAAGTTTTTCTTCCAATTTTTCAATGAGATTCTTGGTATTATCATTAGATGCTTTGAGGATGTTAAAGCTCTATTCCGCAATGCTTTTAAGGTTTACCTCAAACCTCAACATCTTATCCTCCATTTTACTGACCCTAGTTCTTAGATTTGTCTAATCTTCTACAGTGCTATCAACATTGGTATTGTCTATCCCTTTTACTCTATTCTTGAGCTCCCCCACTTCATGGAATAATCACTAAATAGATTTGTAGTTATCCATAATGTTGTTCCTAGTATTATTGAGAAGATCTAGCTTAAATTCCCTCAAATTATTGCTGAGAACTGTTGCCCAAATTTTCCATTCTGTGCATTTGGTCTGGTTTGCCCTGTCTGGTTTCATCTGTCTTGTTTTTTCAGGGTTTCAGATCCTCACTAAACCCTTAAAGCCCTAAGGAACCCTAAGTCTCTTATGTTGAACGATGAAATAAACCCTTAGGCTTTGGCATGTTATGTTTTGGAGTTACTTTTTCTAATCACTTAGAGCATGTGCTTATTTTCAATCGCTTGATCGCTTTGCCTCAGAGAATATTCCTATTTTATCTCCCGACTTTTCTTTTTGCTTTGTCGCGTAGTCTAGTAATCTTTTGGAATATTCCCTAATGTCTCCCGACTTAGCATTCATTCTTTGGTCGTGAGGTCGCTAGATAATGTCATAAGCCCTGTGCTAGTTGGGGCCCGCCTTCAGTCGCTTGATCACGGTGAAGTTATGTTCAAATCACTGAGTTGCGCAATGAGCTACCTATCGCAGTCATCGCGCTATCATGATCTATTCTTGCCCAAGTCTGCTCCGTTCCCGACTGGGTGACGAGCTGAAGAAATGAGTTATCGCACAGTCGCGAGTTGTTTCTAAGTTGTCAAATGGGGCTCGCGAGTGCGCGACGAGCAGAAAAGAAGAGCTCATCGCTCAATCGCTACAGTTGTCACATAAAATGAAAAGAGGCTACGGGTGTGCGACGAGCTGAAGGGTAATGACATCGCGTACTCGCCGAGCAGAAAAGATAAACAAAATGTTGCTCGCGAGTGCGCGATTAAGCAGGAAGTGAGACCTCGTCGCTCACTCGCTGAGCAATTCACACAAAGGAGGATCTCTCTGCGGGACTGCGATGAGCTGTAGAGAAGGTGCCATCGCGAGGTCACTAAGCAATAAAACAAAGGAATGGGTTGCTCGTGACTGCGCGATCAATAAAAGAAGGCTGCTCGTCGCTCAATCGCCAATGTTTCTAGGACATCAGAGATCAGCTCGCAACTGAGCGATTGATAAAAGAAAAGGCCTCGTCGCGCAGTCGCCGAGCAATCAAATAAAAGAGGAAATGGCTCGCGAGTGCGCGACCAAAAGAAAAGAAGAGCTCATCGCTCAATCGCTGCAGTTATCAAGTGAAAGAGAAAGGGGTTGCAAGTGTGCGACTGAGGAAGAAAGTGGCTTGTCGCTCGGTCACCGATCGAGAAGGAGAAATAGAAAATAGCTCGCGAGCGTGCGACGAGCAGAAATCGGGCTTGTCGCGTACTCGCTGAGTAATGAAGACAAAGGGAAGTATGCTCATGACTGTGCGATTAATGAATAGAAGGCTGCTTGTCGCTTAGTCGCGAAGTAATAAAGATAAAGGAATATCTGTCTGTGGGACCCACCTCAGTCGCTTGATTGCGTGAAGTTTCAGCAGTTAGTAAAAAATGTGTCCCGACTTCGCGATCACCCTTGTCGCCTTGTCGCCAGAATAGAGAAGTGACTCAGTGTCCCAGTGTGCAGAAAAGTAACTAGTGGCTGTGTGACAGGTGGCATATGGCAGGTGGATGTGGGTCCTCGGTCGGGTGATCGCCAGACGGAGAAGATGGGTCAAGTGACTTCGAGACTAAGTATTCTTTCCCTTCAGTCGCAGGATCGCGAGATGATTTAGTGGTAGCCTCAGTTTTCAAGCGATTAAGCACCAGTTGTCTGATGCAAAACACAGATGATCCAACGGCAGACGCGTGGTCGGGTGATCAAAGTGCCCTACAAGAAAAGTACTCCCGACCTAGCGCCAAGGGTAGTCGCGGGGTCGCTAGAAAGATTAAAGGCACATGCTGACTGATAAGAGGGATTCCCCGACTTGGTGACTAAGTGTGGTCATGTAGTCTCAGTACAGAAAGATAGCATCTGGCGATCAGGTGACAAGCCGTGACGGTCTGAGGTAGCAGTTAGGCGCTGGGTCGCTAGAAGAATGGTGAGTTAAGTAAAATGCCTCGCGACTTTGATTTCACATGGTCGCCTTGTCGCTGGATCTGAGCTAGGGTTAAACAAAGGTAAAAAAGACCATTATCGCCTAGTCTGGAGATTAAGCCCTGGTTAACCAAAAGTGCTCACGACAAGGAGACTAGCCGTTGGTCACTAGGTCGCAGGACTTCAAATTTAAAAATATGGTGGGAGATTTGACGCTGTGAACACTCGACAGCCATGGTTCCTCCGTGCTCATGTTCCAGAGCTGATCAGAAGGGTCTAATTGCAGAAGGTCATATACAGAGAGTCTGTTGATCCCAGATTTAGATTTGTTCAACGTCGGTGGAGAGACAGAAGATTCAGAGCGTGGAAAAAGATGCAGAGCCCAATCACGAAGTTATTTCTCTCCAGGTGCAGTTGGCAAAAGGACGTGGTCATGATCGATGGCTCATTGATGAGAATTTGAGCAGCGGCCGTCAAGGGTCAGTTCTCATCCTGGGAGGTCATGATCAGTTGGTGAGCATTCATGACAGAGACTTAGTTGCTGAATATAACTGATGGACCTGAGTTGCATGTCTACGGGCATGATCTAGTACAGGGATGGGCGCAAGTTAGAAATC
>MU225685.1:7702274-7718872 GCA_018584345.1 Thuja plicata | reverse complement strand
AGGATGTTTGTTTGCAGGTCATAGGTCGAGTCTTATGTTCAGGCCTTCCTATGAAATACTTATGCAAGCCTATCTAGTGAGTTGTGACTTATTTGACCTAGTTCCTTCATTAATTTCATTCCTCTATGCTGAGATCCAAGCCCCTAATTTCGGTGCATCACCTAGTAGGTAGTTTGCTTTCAGTCTTTTCCCTTTCATGCAATCCTTCTATCCCTTTCCCTAAAAAGATTTACTTTCCTGTTTAAGAAGCAAATTAAGGTGATTATCCAAGAGGAACCAGCCTAGAACCTGGGGGTCTCATCTCGGTTAGCATAAGGTCCCACAACCTTGAGATGATTCCCATGTTATACTGGATTATCAAGACCAAGAGAGCTTGAGTTCAGAGGCGCAAATTCAGTGTATAACAAGAACAACCATAGTTGGGTCAATCATCTCCTCCAGCTTAATCTTCCCATCCTCACCTTCAATAACTCTGGGATTAATGATTTCCTTGGTTATCCCCATTTTGGGCATTTTACATCAAAATTTTGCCAAGCTCTTTTCCTCCCATGCGCAGACATGCAGCAACAATATTCACTATCCTGCCCCTTTTATTTCATCGTTATGTGGGGGTCAAAAATCTGGGGAGAAGGGATATCCTAATTAGTGCCATAATAATCATCCTGGAGATTCTCCTTCTCCTTGTAGAAAGAGCCAAGGGATTTTCTATGAGTCTGGTCCTTGGGAGTCTTCTAGCTAGTGCTATCATCCATGTTCTTGCTCTTTTTATTTTGGTACTTCACAATGGTAGTCTGCCTTCTCTTTTTGCCTTTTCCACTGGATATCTCTTCCTCAACATCGGTATTAATTCCATCATCATTTTCATTATAGTCCTCCTCAGAGAATATCACAGTGGTAGTATGCCTTTTGTATGGCGTCGTCATTTTTTTCTTTCTTAATGGTATGAATACTGACAATACGCTTCTTAGAGGAGGAACCCAGATTATTCTTTTTAATGTGAAGATCATCCTGAACCTTAGAGTTCATACCCTCACTATATTCATTCTCTGAATGAATGTAATCAGAGACAGAGACATCCATTCTTCCCTCTTTGTCAACAACCTCCTTCCCCATAATTTTTGCTTTAAAATACTCATAAATAAGAATTAAAATCCCCTCATGCAGAGCAGGGTTTGCAATAGCCTTATCCCTAAACCCATTTATATTTTCATTAATAGAAGCATATAAGTAGAACGAGATAGAAACCTACATACCATGCCTAAAGTAGTTCATGAGGATGAAGTGGTAGGTTATGATCCAATCGAACCTGGTGTCCACCGTAAAAGAATAGATGATGGCCCTCAGGACAAATCTCCATAATGTTTTGAACCCTTTAGGAAGATAATAGGTCCCGACTTTGATACGAGCTTTCTTCTCTTCCTCATTCCTCACAAAATCATTGATCGTGGTGTCCAACATTTTGTGATCCCTGTAAAAGTTTTTGCCCACTATGGGGATTCTAGTCACCTTGGAGATAACCTCTTTTAGTAACCTATATGTTTGTTAATAGAGGCATGAACCTCATATTTAATCAATATTTGATCAATTCACAACATAAAATACCTAAAATTAGATTCACATTTGAGCAATTCTAAACATTTACTTTTTATTTTCATCAATTAATTTATGGCTACTTAAATCCCATTGGGACCATTTATTATAAAAATATTCTTCATTCTTCAATTATTACCATATTGATAATAAATCTTTATATATAACTTCAAAATATAATTCAAATATCCTACAGACCTCTAAATTTGTTTATGTCTCCTAGCCCACTTGGGATTTCTTTTATTTTGACAAGAATATGTAATTAGACTTCATTATTTTCCCTTGATCTAAGCGTAACCCAAAAAATTAATTGATACTACTAGTTACCAACTTTTCTTATAAAAGCATACACAATTTATTTTTTGGAAACTTCAAATAAAAACTTTAAATATTTTTTTTAAAAATTAATAGAGTTGAAGAAACACATTTATATCATCCATATACACAACAAATTACTTTTGAGTGTTTAGTTTCATTATCTACCATTCTTAGAAAAATAGACTTTTATGATACTCAAAATGAATAACTAAATTTTCTCTTTACATAACCCTTATGCTACAAAAATTTTATTTTATACTTGTCCACTTGATTTTGAATTGTCAAAAAATATATTTACAATTACATTTAAAGTAAAATTTTTTTTTTTCTTATTATTAGATTAAAAATAAACCAAATGTGATAATTAAAAGCAATATATCTAATTAATAAAAAACAATCAACGAGGAAGGATTATTTAGGCTTGTCCCACACTAGCAAAGGTCATAAGACAATTCTCCTTCACTTCAACATTATCAACTTAGAAGCCATAATGGAAGTCCAAGAGCCACTATTTGGAAGTTCAAGTTAAGATGCCACTTTAATGATTTGAATACGCATCTCAATCTTGAGAACCTTCGCCCTTACCATTTAATTACAAACCCGGTAACAATAGTATGATTATTTATAAATAATTTTTAACAATAGATGAGATTTTATTTTTGATACAATTTTAATTAAAATAGATACAATTTAAAAAATATTAGTTTGAAGTTAAGAATTAAATTATTAAGAATCATTAATAAAATAGAACATAAAAGAAGTTCAAATTTATTGTATTAATTTGATTCTATTGTTTTGATTGTGAATTCAATAATACAAACAAGATATGTCCAAATTAAAGAAGGCATAGCTTCCTTCCTTACATGTTTAATAAATATTATGACCTTTGATAGAATACCTTGACCTTTAGGATACTCATTATTTATTAAATCCTTTGGTGTACTATCGTGAGGTGAGGATGGGAATTCATTGCACATTGCTGACTCCATGGGAGGTGTAACATCCACGTTGTGAGAACATGATGTCATTGAAACTAACCAATGGATATTTTGATCTAGAGGGATTGTTGATATCTTCATAGCAGTTACTATCTATTTAGGAGGTGCTCTAGGAAAAATTTCAATAGGAGACGTTCTTGACATTATATTACTAAAATGTTTATTTGATACCATTTCTGTAATAGATGTACTTTGTATAACTTCAATAGGAAGTGTGTTTTCTATAGGAGATAGTAAAGAAGGGTCTTGGCATGTGATTATTTTACTATTAGATGTAATAAGGGATAAGTTTTCTTTTTGATGAGTAGATGATATGTTTTCATTATGAAATTCTTTTCCATTAGAATGCGTGGAAGGGACTTGAGGGATTAGAAACTTAGGAGGACTCATATGGTCTTGAGCTTTCAACATATCTTGATGCAATGTGGTTATTTTATTATTAGATGTAATTAGAGATATTTTTTCTTTTTGGTGAGTTGATGGTAGGTTTTCAACATGAAATACATTTTCATTAGAATGTGTGGAAGGGCCTTGAGGGATTGTAATCTTCGGAGGACTGAAACGGTGTTGAGCTTTTGTATTATCTTGAGTATGGCATATTGTTTTCTTAAATAACCGTAATTGGAGGTTGATTGCATTCTAGGTGGGGGATCACTTGAAAATCATATGATGATCACAGTGAGATTATCAATCGAATGTTCCTTTAATGCATGTCTCACAAGCTCTTGGGAACACTTGATGGGGTCATTGCATAACCGTAATTGCTTCCTCACAACTTCTTGTGCAAAATCACTCTTCAAAACATCTCATACACCATCACTTGCAATAATGAAAAACTCATCTTCTTGTGTAAGCTCACATGTACTCAACTTTGGGTCTGCACTAATTTGGCTCAAAAGGTTCAAAGCCACGCTTTCCAACTTGAATTCCAAATCTCCCAACCCCCTTGAAATATAAAGCTCACCATTTATATAACCATCACTAGAAATTACTCCACCTAGAAACTTAATCCTTAGCCTCTCATGTTTGTTAATAGGCTTGTGATCTGTGGTCATTGTAATAGGTTTTCCCGACCTATTAAGACTGCACGACAATCACCTACATAAACAAGTTAAGAAATACGACAACAATTTTAAACATAAACAATGAATGCTGAAAACACAAGAAAATCTTAAAAACAAAATGTTAAAATTTCCAAATCACCTGCATTAGCAATGAAGAGTGTTCTTCCCCACACCAAGACCGTCAAAGCTGTTGTGCCTGCTTTTAATATTCCGGTAGAACGGATCCCATTTTCCGCTGCCGCAAAAGCGTTCGTCATGGCCGCTTCGACGTCATTAGGGAAATCCGGGTCATCGAGAATAAAGTCGAGGATTGTTTCCCTTACGTATTTCGACGCCTCGCCGCCGCTGTGACCGTCAAAAATACCGTAAAACACAGTGGCTGCCGGCGCCCGCTGGAGATTATCAACACAGATATGCTCGTCTTCCATGAATATCCTCTGACCTATGCCTGCACAGCTGCCGGAGCGCAAAACATGCATAATTGTATTGGTAAAAGTTTGCATTTCAAAGGAGTTACGAGTGTAAGGGTGTAACTAATAATATATCATATTAATTGGGAAGTTATGAATCAATGAGGTCATAATTTATTGTGTTAGTTTTGGTATAGTCTTATAGTAGAACTCGGCTTATAAAAGATACTGGGTAAAGTCGTTTGAAATTTGTACTATAGATCTATGGGTAGAAGTAGTATTTTAGTTTCATACGGGGATGGATGCAGTAGTCACTATTTATCAAGAAACCAACAGTTTTGTGAAGGCCTAACATTACTTTCTGCTCACCTTTTTATAAGTACCGTGAAAAAACACTTGACAAGTAGTTCTCTTCATAGTATTATAATAGTAACAATTTAATAAGGTATAATAGATTTTAATTGTAATAATTGTAATTGTAATATTTTAATAAAGTATAATAGATTTTACTATAAGACAATAATTTAATAATAATAGATATTCTGAAACTATAAAATAATTTTAGTAAATTTACTAAGCATAATTATTTATATAAAATTTGAATAATGTACACTTATAAAATCATAATAAATTCTTTTGTAATAATTTATCTGTGCTCTGCAATAAACTTGCATTTTGGTCTGGTTTTGAATCTGGAAAATTTCCGTTCATTTTGAAAGAAAATTCTCTTTCGACGCTGATTATTTCTACTCCCATTTTCTTGAAATACAAACGGTGGTGTATCCGCTTGTCTCGCGGTGTCTTTATACGTTTGTGAAGTAACTTGTGAAGACATCCACGACGTTTGGATGGGGAATGTGATTTTTTGTACGCCATTTAAAAAAATTTAAGACTAACTTTAATGTATGTTTAGATTTTCACAATACTACTAAAGACCAAGTTTAATATATGTATACTATTATTAATCTCATAAAATAATTATATGTATAATCACTCAAATGTTCAATGGCGAAGGCAGCAGCGCGGAAGGATTCGTAGGGGGGTTCGATCTTGGCTGGATGATACCCCGTCAGGAATGCTCGAGAGTGGAAGATGGGTTGATAAGGGTTTCAGAAGGATGCAAATAGTATTGCGAGGAGATCGATATTTCAAAGGAAGCAGATCAGGATATTGAAGCCCTTAAAAAGTGGCATTAATTGGCAGGGTTCAGGGAAAATCTAGAACTAGGGCACAAATTAATGATTGCGTTTATTAAATTCTTTCATTCATGCCTGTTTATTCTTGCTTTTTCTTTTAAAACATCTTAAAATAGGTTTCAGTACTATTAATTACAGAATAAGTGTCCATAGTATAAAAGACCAAGTTTAATATATGTTTTCAAAATCTACAAAAACAGAAATTGTATAATAAATATATCTTTTTTTTGCTTTAAAATTATATATTATAAATTTTCTTAAAGTTTAATCATCACAAATTTCAATTCATTATCTTTAATATGCTAAGTATACATTTATAATTTGAGATTGAGTTTCATATATGTTTTTAAAATTTAGGACTAAGTTTTATATAGCATCTTATCAAAATTTATGAGGTTTTTTTTTCATAAATAAGTGTAATAGTATTAATTAGAAAATAAAAATATGTATTAAAAAATGATTGGGTATGTAACAATAGTTTTCAATATATGAAATTTAAAAATATATAAAAATATATTTTCTTATATTGTTCTAATTTTGTTCTAATGTTTGAGCCATGATTGTTGGAAAAGACAAATTTATTAATTAATCAAGTTCTTTTTATTAATTCCTTTATTTATCCATCAAACTCTTTGTTTAAATACCAACTATCTAATAAACTTCATGTTATCTAATGGGATAGATAAGTTTCTTAATCTAATTTTAGGTATTTTATGTGGTGAATTCTATGTGACTTTGATAGGTCGTTGTGGAATCATTTCTCTATGACTTTGAATAGTTCATAGATTTGTAGGAACAATACCCCCAGCAAGTAATGAAAATAATGTCTTGGAATGTTAGAGGATTGAATAGCTCTCACAAACATGATATTTTGCATAATTTTTTTAGGGACCATAAATCAGACATCCTATTAGTATAGGAAGCTAAAAATGTCTATGGAAAGAGTAGATTGAATTAAGCTCTTAAAAAGTTGTGGTGCTCAAAGTAATAGTTTAGATGGAGCATCTATTAGCATTGTCACTTTCTAGAACCTTAATTACATTCAACAAAATCATAATTTGGGCCCCAATCCTTGGGGCAAAAATGTCATTGGTGTCCTATCCCAATGACATACTACCAATGACATTTGTACCTTGGGGAATGAGCCAAAGTTTGGATAGGGTAGGTACAGGATTCCCAAGTATAGCTCAATCCAAGGTTAGAATAGGTCATGAAGGCCAAAAATAGGGATATAGGGCTTAGGCGATTAAATGAATTATGGGATTGGAGGAAAAATAGAGGAGCACACTTAGAAAGAAGGGCTAACCTTGATTTTAAGTAATATTAAATGGGATAGAGGACACATATTTGACTTTAGGTACCCATTAAGTGCCATATGAGGGTTACCATAGAAAATACAATAAAGTGGGAACAAAATAATCCTTAAATTGTACACAAATTAGGTTCTTACAATTTTAGGATGAAACTTAGGAAAATTTTGGAGGTTTTCCACTAATACATATTCGTCGATCGAACATGGTCTAACGCTTGAATTTTTAGATATAATGCATATAATCAAGCCTTCCATTTATTGACTGGTTTGAACATATGTTGAGTTTAAAGGCTACCTCTGTTACCTCTTAATTTCTTGGTATGTATATACTATATATGTACCAAGAAATACTATATATTGTTCAAATGAAATTTGTTAAGAGCTGTAGTTTAAAAAAGATATCTTGGAATCATTTCAAAATACGAACTCAAGTTTACCTCCATTAATTTTAGCCATAAAATTAATATTTTAAGGAGTTGTTTCCTTCTTAGGTTGATGTGCTAAAACATAGTTGTGCTCCTATTTTATATTGTAAGAATTTTCATCATGAATTTTCCCTTGTTGGATTTTCCATGTAAATCTACTATTCTCTTATGCAATTGTGTGGTATGATCTATTATTTAAAATAGGCATTGATTCATGATGTAATTGTTTAAAAATAAGATGTCGTAAAATGTTTAAAGTTTTTTTTTAAGATATTGATTCATGCCCTCTCTTATAGTATCCTGTTGTATTTGACCAAATTAATCGGGAAAAGTATTACATATTTATATAAAAAGCTAATTTTGGGGTCAATAATATGGTCTTCTTGTTCTTTTGATCTCACATGGTTTAATCTTACGACTTAATTATATTTGTATGAGTTTAAGCATATAGAAGTAATTAATATTAGTGGTTAATGTTCACTAGGTGAGTTGAGTATTATATATTGAGTGTTCTTCAAAGAAGTGATTGTATGAAGCATGAAATGAGAGGTTCACATTCATTCTTAGATAGATGGAGGATGTATTGTAAAAGTTTGATGTCCTAGAACAATTCATTTTGACACTTTATTCTAGCCTCTTGGGTGGTTTTGCCACCACTCCAGATATTTTCTCCTTTCGTGGTTGGACTTAGTTTTACCATCACTCTTATATGTATCTTGATTCTCCAATGAATGTGATCTCGACTATTGCCCTTAATTTGTTATTGTGCTCTTAACTTATATTGTTGCAGATCCTGAATTCCACGTGGTATCAACTCTGATCTGAGATATTTTAAAGTATATATCAAAAAAAATTTGCATCTTGGAAGGTGGAGGATGCAGTATTTTCGTGGCACTAATAGTAAGCGTAGGTTGCCGCCTTTTCATGGCGAACTGGTCATGGCGGTCATGACAGTTGGCACTGTGGCTGCGTAGTGTCATCTTCGTAATTCATTCGGCAGGTGGCAGTGCTTGAATACTACTGCGCATTGCGGTTTCAAAGATCACATTCAACCAGCAACCTGTGTGTTTGAAGGCTGCGTGACTTTCATCCCACTTTTGGCTTTATTCGTGGGTCTCTGACCCCGTGCGACTCCATGGTTTTGAATTTGAAGGTGGTTTTGGATCTGCGGGCTCACTGCATCCACCAATGAGGAGTATGTCTGTGTGCACCTATATCCGCCCACGCAATTTTTGTAAGGCAATTTTACGTGGGCCGTTTCAGCCATATTGCTCATAGTTTAAGCAGGCCTTTGGTTTTAGCAAACGGTTTTCAGCATAAGAGACATTGGGTCACCCTTGGTCAAATGTCATTTAGCTTACATGTCATTTGGCCCTTGGTTCATACAAATCAAAGGGGCTTAAATTTTTTCTTCCTCTATTTTCTATTTGAATGGTAAAATATTTTTTCACAAATATTTTTGTAGAAATCGAGTGTTTTTAGAAGAAATTTATATAACTTCTGCTAGGCAATTTGGATTGGAGTGTTGTTTTTGAAAAAGTACTTGTTTTTTCATCATCAATTCAATCAGTATAGTCACACATTAATTTTAATGGTTCAAAGTGATTATGTCTCTCACAAATAATTCCTTCCATTCGAGTATTCTTGTATAATCCTTCAAATAAATGGATAATCAAATGTGGATATTGTGGAAAGTATAGGCATCGAGTCTCCTTTGCACCTATCAATTTATTATGACAAAAAATCACTTTGACATTAGCTTTTTGGGGGATCAAATTAATTCATTGGACAAACCGAGATGCATGATGGTACTACTCAAAGAAAGCTTCCAATAATTATGATTTTAATATATATTAAGTTTATTACGACTTTCTATTTTTAGTTTTATTAAAGATAGGTTGTTTGACCATTTAGCAACTTATCTGTTCGACACTTCTAGCAAAATAGTAAATTAGGGAAAAAAAAATATGAAAAATATCTAGGAATTATGTATTTATGTTACCTTTCTAACAATGTTGATGTTTATTGTAGTTGTGGTTAGAATCTCCAGGCCTACATAAATAACACAAAGGTTGTGTTTATATTGACATTATTATTGTGAGATAATATACTTATATTATTATGGTATAATATAACTATATTATAATTCTATTATATAATTGTTATATTATATTTTATTATTAGATGATATAATTATATTATAATGATAATAATATAATTATATTATAATTATGATAATATAATTATATTTAGAATTATAGATATTGTAATAATGTATTGATATTATATTAATATAATTATTTAATACATATTAATAAAGACTGGTGTCCCTTGATGAAGGGACACCTCTTGCATATATAATAATAATCAATTTAATTAAAGGGATTATATTCGATGAAAATTAGATAAAATCCAACATGGTATCATAGTAGTGTTGCTTTCCCAAGGGCTTGTGAGATTTGGAAACATTGAAAACAATGCGTTGGCATTAGAATTCATATTGACTGTGAAATATTGAACATGAGAGAAACCATGTTCTATAATAATTAGCCGATAGGCTTTCTTTGGGGAGAAACCCTTGACCGGAAAACTCTCTCATGCTAAAAGCCATTTTCTTCTCCCCATTTGCCATTGCCGAAAAAGTTGATTTGTATATTGTTAAAAAAGGGTTCTTTAAAACATTAATCTCCGCTGTCACATGTATTGGGAAAGCATCTCACGCTACTGAATGAAGTCGGGAAAGTTTCACTTATTCTATGGTCGGAGTGAATGTTTTTCATTAAAATGAAATTTTGAATTTTTTCTTTGCAATGGGCTATATTCTTTTTCTCCGGTAGTATTTTTAGTTGACCCGTGAGGAAATTAGGAGAAAATAGAATGGGTGTTCATGAATGTTGGGAGACGTGGTAGCCTACAAATATGTGTCTCTTGTAGAGGGTTTTTTGTGGCAACCCACATGCCCTAGCTATGCTTCCACATGTTGCATACTCTTTATATGGTTTTCATCCCCTGAGTTTTTTCTTCATTCTTATAAAAAAACCATTTCCACTCTCTCCTGGAATTTTGGTTAAGTTGTAGCAGAAACTATAATAAAAAAAATAGAAGAAGCGAGACAAGCCTTCATTGAACAATGCTACTGAGATTGAGGCTCCAGATAATGAGGTATTCTAACAGAGTCCTTTCTGACATTTATGTTCAACAACTAGCTTCAGAACTAGCTTTTCTTTTTTCCCATATTGAAAAATGAGTGTGGGTTTGCACTGTTTGTAATGGGGTTATACATAAATAGTCTCTTGAGAGTCATGTTATCTTTCTGCAGGGTTTATTTAGAAGGAATTGCAATCGTTTGTTTCTTTCCGCCTTTTGCAAAATGTTTGGGGAATAACAATTTGGACATTTTCTGCATAGAACTGTTATGCCATTGTCATTTATTTATTTTCTCACTATCATTGAGAGATGTTTTTGAGTAATATAAAATTCCCAAATACAATTTTTTTAAAACCCAGTAATAGGATTTGATTGATGTATGACATATCAGATACATTCCCTAATTTGATGAGCCTTTGTACATGAATTTTTAACCGATATAAAAAAATTTAGTATAGAAGGCTGGACAAACATTACGTGCATAATTAACTGGTAAAGCTAGACAATTGTTAAAACTTTATCAAGGTATCTGGTTCACCGATCAAAAATCACATATTTTAGAAGACTTACTTATTTGAGCAACAAATAAATCCTCATGAAAGACAACAATAATAGTGATTCCACCAATGCTGGTAGAAAAATGTCCCCAATGAGATCATTGTACAGAAAAATTAAGACTTTTTCCCAATTCCATACCTTGTGAAAGCCTTGGATTTTTATGTCAGAAGTGATGATGAATTTTCTGAGCTAGTGAGAGAAAATTCACAGAGGAGTATTTCATCTCCTAGACCATTACAGGGGTAAGAAATTCCAAGAAGATTCAACAATAATTCTGTGGGAAGGATTGCTGAGGACATCCCCAACTATTTTGGTGGGTCTGTCAAAAAAATTGAGGCGCAATCAGATCTTCGTTGCATTCGAGCTCGAAGCTCTCAACTACCAAAATTTTTTATGTTGAGGAAGAAATTGTTGAGTGTACGTGAATATCTTGTGTGATCTCTCTTTTTATCTCTCTAATTCAGCTTGTATTTGTAGAATAGAAGGGCACAACTGAGGTCAAATTTTATTTTGTATCATCTCCTGAAAAGTTAAGAGTTATGTTGTCAAAACAGTTGGCATGTTTTGAATGTATATATTTTCCTACTAACAGCACATTTGGTTAATTTATATAATTGAAGTTTTCTATATATTTGCTTGAGAGTGAAAGTTAAGATTAATTATTCTTTTAGATTGGTCACAAGAAAATGGAGCTATCTCTTTAAAATTTCCTATCAATTTTTTTAACAATCATATTCAATCTTTTTATTATTTTTTAGTTCTATTGGGTGTGTGTTTTTCTTACATTAACTATTAAAAAAATGCAAAATAGTAAAAAATCTAATTTTCTTTAAATATATTGAAATAAGACAGTATAAAATTGTTTAACATGAAATTTATTATATATCTTTCATATCATCAAATTAGTTTAGGTTGGATTTATTATTAAATTGAAATATCATTTTTAATTAAAGAATAAATAATAAAAATAGATAAATAAGATATTTTAGATTCATGTTCTCCTATCAAGTAATAAACTGAATATAAATATTTTTTATAAAAAATATTAATTATTTATTCATATGCTGATATTTTAAAAGTTTAGATATTCAAAAGTTTATTTTTTGATCTCGTTAAAACTGACCTGGCTCCTTTGGTTTAGCTTCCAGTACATTATCTTGAACACAACTTCATTGCTCTATTTAAAAACCTGGATACTCAAATGTCATTGGAGATCGTATATCAACCTTTTGGAATTTAATATTGTATGTCATATTTTGAATAAATACTTTGAATAAATATGGATAGACTCGAAACTTTCAAATGTGATGTTTATTTAGATTTTTATAATTTCGTTGACAAAATGAAATTACTTTTGATTGTACCTAAAGAAATTGAAATTGTCACAATACCAAGAAAATTGTTGATAATTTATATCTTTATCTTTTTTTCACTCATTCATAGAGCATAATAAATAGTAAATACAAATATGATTACAGTTTCAAATATACAAACTTGACAAACTAATTTCTTGAAATGTACAAAATATTTTTTAAATTTGCCTTTTTGATATTGTATAAAATTAAAATTTTGTACATACAATATTATAAATTAAAATAATTTATATTTCACTTATATATTACCTCATTATGACTTATATATCAACTTACATAAAGTCTCCTATCGACATCACACTTGCAATTTTTTTAGGTGCAAGCGCTAGTACTAACTGCGCATACAAACGTGGAAGAGTTTCTTACGATACCTCATTGACTATTGGGGCTTGTAATTGTCGACAACACTAAAGAATCAAATATATTTACGGACTATACTAATTCCAAAATAATTGATCATTGATTCGCAGGGAAATTAGTCGTTGGAACTTCATTACTGAATATCACTAAACTTTGTTTTCAAGATAAGGAATAATCAAGCGTTCCCTGGTGGACATTCATGAAGAATTATATATTATTAAAACTATGTGTCAAGTGGAATAATGGTTGTGTCTATGCAACAACATATTTGCACCTTAGTAAAAAAAATATGTTGTTAACAAAATATGTTAACAACATAAATGTTAGCCTATTGTATTTATTTGCAAATTACTAACACATGTTAACACAATAGGCTAACATTTATGTTGTTAACATATTTTTTTTACTAAGGTGCAAATATGTTGCTGCATAGACATAGCCCAAAATAATATTGGGACATTATTACTTCGACTTCAATTGGTGGGCCCAATCCCTCCATTAGCTTCTTTAGAATATTAACACTAGAATAATATTATTGGAGAAAAGGAACCTTACTCTTGAGAGGATATGATATCACTTGGTAGGTCCCAATTAAGTCTGGGTGATTTCTCTAATGTTAAAATCTAAATGTTTTGAAGCTTTAGGTTTAATGTATGAACAAAAAAATGAGTATGACACTTAATAAATTGATACTTTGGAAAGATAAAGTCTCTTTTCATCCACTTACAGGAAGGGATTGACAATATACACTACTTAAAGTCTTGTTTTTGTAGCTTGTGGTGTGACGTGGTGGTACTAATTACATTTTTAAATTCCCCGAGTCATCGTGTGATGTTAGGTGTGAGAAAGTGGAATGAATAACTGAGCTTGAAGTTTTTTTTTGGGCATGATATTTTTTGAAGGAAATTAAGGAGAAGGATTGTATCCTTTCTATTATACAATACAAATAGGAGAAGTTTGAAGGAATTCTAGATCAATCCCCTAAGAAGCAGTTATTGAGAATGTGATTCTTTGTTAGGTTAAATCTAATGTAGATTGGTGGACTAATGTTGCACACTACAATCGTGAACGTATTCAGTATAGTGCAGCAATGGACAAGATAATTAGTAATAATATGCCCAATCCCTGAAAAGGAAATTACACACTGCCAGTGTGGAAATATTAGAATCATTCTTGTCTACAGTCACTGAAAAAGAAACAAAGGAGACTATGTTTAGTTACTAGAGGGCTGCAATATTTAACATTCATGAATTTTGAGTCATTAATTCATGCTATAATACTAGGATAGTAAGTATTGTAAGCTTCTATCATTGATATTTCCCTTCAAGATAGTATAGTTTTATGAACTATTTTTAATCTCTCTTTGAACTTCTTTCAAGACATATTAAGAAGCATAAGAGATTACACTCAAGGGAAAAAGAGCTCGATGCTTGCAGTTATGGGACTGAGTTGAAGATTTATATCAAATTGAGAGGGAGTCACACAATCCATCAGAAGAAAGCTTGGATGAGGAGGTTAGAAGGTTGATATTAGATTAGAGGGAGTCTGACATTTCATATGAGGCTACCTTGGATGAAGAATTCAAGAGGTTGATGCAAGAACTTGAGCTTCAAAGGCGGTAGATAGAGGATCTGATTCATTTGATTTCTGAGGATCTGTTTCATATTGGTTCAGAGGGAGTAGACCATGTTAAGATGGTTTCTCTAGTGATCATGAAATTATAGCAGAGAACTAGATGATCCATGGGATGGAGTCCCATATGTGTAGGTTAAAATTACTTTATGTGAACACCTAGGTCATGATATTCCTAGATAGCTTGGGGCTCACCAAGAGTGATGCAAACTATATTAGAAATATGGTGCATAGGAATGATATTTAGTCAAGGTACATTATCACTTAAGAACAAATGATCAATATTACCAGCAAGCCTCTTACCAAAGTAAAGTTTGTGCATATTTTGAGACTAGTTTGGAGTTGTGGAGAATGAAGCTATTATAGAGAGGGAGTCTAAAAATGAGTGATTCCTAGACATGTACTTTAAATAATTCCTCTCTAAGATATAATTTTGAGGTATCAGCCCTTGTAATGCATTCTTCTATGGCAGAGAGAAGTTTGAGATGAAAGCCCTTGTTCTACCCTCTAGGAGTACCCATGGTGGATCTACCCTTTGATATGGATTATGGTGTATATCATGTGTGTGACACCATGAAAATACCATGTGAGAGATTTTGTGGTGATTTTCTTATACTTATGTGTTTACCCTATGGATCATCCATGGTGAATATCATTGTGAGGTGACGATCTCACAATGCACTTGTACATCTTACCATCATTATGAGGTGATGATCTTACAATAATAGTGGATATCATTGGAGGTGATATCTATGAAAATCTATAGTGGTCTATATCATGTAAAGTGATATTTATAGAGATCCATAATGGTGAATATCATGTGAGGTATTATGAAAATCCATAATAATGGATATCACGTAAAGTGATATTTATGGAAATCCATAATGGTCAATATCACATGAGGTGAAATCTATGAAAATCTATAATGGTGGATATCATGAAAAGTTATATTTATGGAAACCCATAATGGTGGATATCACCTGAGGTGATATCTATGAAAATCTGTAATGGTGGATATCACGTGAGGTGATATCTATGAAAATTTGTAATGGTGGATATCATGTAAAGTCATATTTATGGAAATCCATAATGGTGAATATCACATGAGGTGATATATATGAAAATCCATAATGATGGATATCACGTAAAATGATATTTATGGAAAGCCATAATGGTGGATATCACGTGAGGCGATATCTATGAAAATCCATAATGGTAGATATCACAAAAAGTAATATTTATGGAAAGCCACAATGATGGATATCACATGAGGTGATATCTATGAAAAAGAAAAATCTATAATGATAGATATCACGTAACGTAATATCCTTGGATAGGCCATGATGTTAAAATTCAAAGTGGGGTGATACATATTATTTCATCATCCATGGGATTAGCTATGATGATGTGTTCATTTGTATTTCCACTCATGGGTGTAACCATGATGGATCCACCCTCTGCGGTATCCATGGTGGATGTCACTATGTAACTCATATTTAGAGAAGGATTCCTCCCTAGCTAAGAAAGAGTGTTGATTTTTATCGTAGCTGTGGTAGGCATCCATAGGCCTACATAAATAACACAAAGGTTGTGTTTATTATTGTGAGATATTGTAACTATATTTTAATTATACTATATAATTGTTATATTATTATGAGATGATATAATTATATTATAATTGTGATAATATAATTATATTTATAATTATAGATAATAAAATAATATATTGATATTATATTAATAGAATTATTTAATATATAATTATATTAATAAAGAGTGATGTCCCTTGGTGAAGGGAAACCTCTTGCATATATAATAATAATTAATTCAATCAAATGGATTACATTTGATGTAAATTAGATAAAACCTAACAAAAAAAACAACAAAAAAACAATTTCGATATATATAGATCAAGCTAGAGTGATCAAAATGAACCTATGTCCAAATTAGAGTTAATGTCACTTCATAACTTAATAAACTATAAAATATTTAACAAAATCAAATGAAACCAATTGGATGCCCTAGGTATTGGTGTTAAAAACCTAACTTTGAAAGAATTACATTTTTATAATTTTTAGAAAAAAATGTTATGCTTAAAAAAGTGAATCTCACTCCTTAAAAATTTTGATTTTTCATACAAACCACTTTTCGAAGGAGAAGGAAAAATGGATACAAATCAATTCCAAAATTTGTTATATATATATATATATATATA